>PVJO010035104.1:0-10227 GCA_004026905.1 Hystrix cristata | reverse complement strand
GCCCTGGGCTTTCACGTCTCTCTTCTGCCCTGCCCACAGGGGCCAGTCTTGTCGGTTTTACTGACCTTCCAGAGAATCATCCGTTGTTTTCATCAATTTTTCTCTATTGTTTTCCTGTTCTTCGCATGCCACCCCCCCCCCAGGTTTCTGCCTTTACCGTTATTGTCCTATTTCTTCTATTTCTCCTGACCACTTGGTGCTTGATTCGCTCTTCTTCCGTCCAGTTTCCTAAGGCGGAGTTCGGCTCTGTCGCGTGACAGCCTCTTCTCAACACGAGCCCTTTAATACCGTGGAATTCCCTCGGAACACCTCCCACGTCACAGCCCACACCTCAGCACAGCTCAGCACCCTCCCTGCCGTCCTCTTTTTCTTCTGTGACTTCAGAGCCCTCTGGATTTTTAGTCATTTACCAAATATTTTGGGGATTTTCCAGACACCCACCTGCGGCTGATACTGACACCTAATTTAATTCCACTGTGGTCAAAGTATACACCTGAAAAGATTTAAGTCCTTTTAAATTATTAAGTCTGATTTTATGACTCAGAATAGGGTCTGTGTTGGCCAACTTCTGCATGTGTGTGACAAAGATTGTGCAGCTGCCGGGCGGCGTGTCCCTAAATGTCTGCTAGGTCTGGTCGGTCGAGGCTATCCTCTGAGGCTTCTCTGTCCTTGCCGATTTCCTGTCTGCTCCTACCCGTTTCTGAGCAGCGAGTGTTGAGGTCCCCACTTAGGGTTGTGCAGGTCTCCGTTTCACCTTGAGGCCCTTTCCCTGCTTCTGTGGTGCACCGTGAAGTCCCGTTAGGAGGTGGGCACGCGTCAGGCGCAGTCGCCCTTGGAGGAGCCGCCCGGCCCACCCAGCAGCCCGCTCTGGGACCCATCATCTGAGCGACTCGCGCCACTCTGGCTGTCTTCAGGCTCCTGTGTGCATGTTTGACGTTGTCCATCCTTCACTTTCACCACGTTGTCTCTACATTCCAAATCCTCTAAGGAGCTCTGAGGGTTGCTCCTTTGAGCCGAGGCCTTTGGAGCGTTTCCACTACACGGTTCGTGACGGGATTTTAAGTCATCGCCTGACCATTTCTTTCCCCCTCTTCTCCACCCCTTTCCTTCTCCGCCTTCTTTGGGGTTTGTTGGGCTGTGCTCGAGTCCCACACTGTCTCCTCGGTTGACTCGGCCGCCCGCTTCCCGCCTCCCAGCGACAGATGTCCCCAGAAGGGTGATAGTCAGGTGCTGACACCTGGTCTCATAGATTCTTTTCCTGGAAGTGGAAATCCCTACAAATCATTTCTTCATATTGGATTAGAGTCAGCTTCCCCCAGTGACCCAGCCACCGCCGCACAGCCACCTCTGGGGACAAAGTGCCCTGGGAAAAGCACGGCTTACGGGTAGGTCCCGGCGCCAAGTCCCCAGCCGCAGAGGCAGGACGCATAACGGCAGGCGCTGGCAGGGAGGCAGCATGCCTGCATCCGACCCCGACCTCACGGGTCTCAGCCCCGTGCCCCGGTCACATCTTATGTCCCTCCCAGGAGTTACAGTGGTCACCTCACCAGGCCCCTCGCGGACCAGCGGGCTGGCGCTTGCCAGGCTCAGCCCTGCTGTCCTCATCGCCGCTCTGCTCATTCGGCCCCTCCTGACAACCCCCCAGTGCTCCCAGCAGGGACAGCCAGGACCGAGACGGCACTGTGGGGGACAGGACTACACACGCTGAGGGTCAGGGGTGAGGGGAGGGCTATGGGCAGGCGGGGCCGTAAGCATGGGGCTGGGCATCTCCTTGGAAAGGGACTTGAAGCGCAGACTTGCAGGAGGTCACTGTTGTTTTATGAGTTGTGATCAAAAGATATGGTTATTAAATTTAGAAAAACTTCATTACAGTTACAGACCCCTTGCCATGAGTCCCCTCAAAGTCTTCCCCCGCTTTGAACACACTCGTCCCACCACTCTTAGCACTTTCTGCAGCACTCTGAAAGGACTCTGTCTTGAGTGTCTTTAGTTGTGCTGTCCTGGCTGCCTCGATGCCCTGAATCAATTCAAAACATGTGCTTTCCATGGTCATTTTGACTTTGGGGAAGAGCCCCGAGTTGCATGGTGCCAGATCTGGCGAGTAAGGTGAATGAGCACACAGTGTCCTGTTTTTATAAGCTGCCTATCTGTTGGATGGCACTCAGCAGCAGTATTCACTGTATTTTTGATCCCACCTTGTAAAGACGCTCACAAAAGAGGACTCCAGAGCTGCCGCAGAAAGTGGCAAGAACGGTGGGATGAGTGTGTTCAAACACAGGGGGAGTGTTTTGAGGGGATTCATGGCCATGCGCCTTTTACTACAGTAAACTTTTATTTAAACACACACCGTATGTTTTGATCAGCCCTTTATGCACATTTCGTAACAGCTGCCGGTTGCCTGTGGAGAAGGGGATGGAGGCCAGACAGGGTGGGGCGATCACCCTGCTGAGATACAGAGCGGGGAAGTGGCACTGGCCGTGCTGCCGGGACAGAGGTGTCCGTGGGATTTGTGAAACTTGTGTTTGGGCCCCACCCCGGTCCTGGTCCCCAGCTCCTAAACCCTGATTGGAGGAAGACGAGAGCCTCACCTGTTCAGGAGGTGATGGCCTGGCCGCAGCCCAGGAGCTGTCACCCCTGCTGACCTTCTGCAGGCTCTGGGACCATCTGCAGGTGCAGGAGGTGAGGCTGGAGGGAGATCACCGTGCAGGACCTGCCGGTCTCGGCTCCTCGCTGCCATCAGCCAGCAGTGGCCTTGGCCCTGCAAGCCACCTTCCTCTATGGAACGGCCTATTCCATGGCTGCCGTGAGAACCAGGTGCACCTTTCTCTTACCGCCCTCTGCCTGGATCCATGTGACATCACGGGCGAGGCCCAAACCAGGCTGTGAACCGGTCTGTGCAGCATCAGGCCCAGCAGGTCCCCAGCCCTGCAGCGGTGCTGAGCCCTCTGTGGTTTCTCCTGCTGCCCCAGACCCAGACTGCAGCCTGCACAGACCCCAGCTGCTGACCAGAGTCCCTGCCTACGGCTGGTGTGTTCCAGGCAGGAGCCAGCAGCCAGCTGAGGACCAGCCCCAGATGCCCCGCCCCTGACACCCAGCAGCCTGCAACCTGACAGGGAAACTGGAGGGGCGGGGCAGGCAGCTCACCCCTCCTGGTGGCAGGATGTGTCAGGCTTCCCACAAGGGAAACGGAGTCACAGCCTGCAGCCGCCCCACCAGCACCGGAGCCTAGGACACCACTGTGGCTTCCTGGGTGTCCACCTTAGGGTGCTGTCCCCCGTCCTGCTTTCAGGATGCTAGGGGCCCACGACCCTCCTGACTCCTTACCCTGCCTCCTTGGCACCTCGGCACCCAAGGACCACTACACAGAACAAATGTCCACTCCAAGACAGTCAGCTGGCATCCAGGAGTGGACGCTGAGGCCCTCCAGGACCCCCAGAGCCTCTCAGGGAGAGACACGGGCAAGCACTACAGCAGCCAGGATGAAGACTATCTTCCAGATGAAGCAGCTTAGGACTGGGAGCATTGAGCTTTCAGAAGGGAGTTGAAACTCTTGGGTAGGGCCTTGAAGGGTGTATCAGAGTTCTTCTTACACAAACTCTGCTGCAGTCAGGCAGGCTCCTACTCTGCCCTGCTTCCCACCACACTCTGCACAGGTGTCTCCTTCCTCCCCAGGTCCCACACGGCTCTGCCCGCTGCTGGGAATTCCAAGTCTCTTGTTCTTGTCCCATGCAGTGACCCCTCAAAGTGTCCTTGGAAGTCAAGAAAGGAGACCAGAGAGCTGGGTGTGGTGGCACACACCTGTAATCCCAGCACTTGGGAGGCTGAGGCAGGAGGATTCAAGACCAGCTTGGACTATGTAGCAAGACTGTCGAAAGAAAGAAAGAGACAGACAGACAGACAGAGAGAAGATGGGGAACAGCACAGTCCAGGACTGGCAGGACTACATCCCACAGGCCCTGAAGCTCAAGGTGACAGGGTGGACCATGGGACTGACCCACCCGCTGCTCCAACTGGCCATCCGGCCATATACCCACTCGTCTGGCCATCATGCCTCCTACCTTCCCGACATCCACCAGGCCAGCCCTTCATGGCCCACCTGCCCACCCAGGGAGGCCTCTCCCCTCCCTAGCCCAAGCCAGCACCGTCCTCTACCACCACCCATTCACTGCCAAACCTTGCCCCACCGACGCCCCCACTCACACGTCCACCCCTCCAGACAGACTGGCTGCCCCTCTGCAAACTCCTACCCGTGTGCCATCCCTCTCTCCACCCAGCAATCATTATCCAGGTGCTTGACACACAGTATTCAATTAGCGACTAATACATCTATCCAACATCACCCACCCGTCAGTTCACAGACCTCTCGTTTATTGAACCAGGAATTCAGGCAGCTACACACACTAATTTTAACCTGCAATCAGTGTTCAGTCACACAATGACACACCAGTCAGTTCTCCACCATCTCGCAGTCCAGCCAATACCCACCCTCTCATCCACACACCCACCTAGCTAATGGTCACCCGTCCACTTGACTGACCAGCTGCCCATCCATGCAGCCCTCTACCCTCTGTCCACCTACTAAACCGCCCTTTCCTTTCACCTGCCTGTCCATCAAACAGCCCAGACAAGCATGCGGACAGATGTCCCACCCATCCACCCCTGTCTGACCATCCTTCCGTCTCTCCCTCTAACCATCCATTCATCTTCCCAAACCCTCCTTCCATCCACCAGTCCATCCACCATCTGCTCATCCACCCACAAATCCATCCATATTCATTCACAAGCACCCACGATGCAAGACGTTGTTGTAAGCACTAGGCGACAAGTTAGGCAGAGTCCTTGTCACGTGGAACGTGCATCCCAGCAGGGTGAGGCAGACAGAGACAAATCCATAAAGACACACAATACATCATGAGGTCAGTGCAAAAAAGTAAGTAAAACAAGGTCCTGGAGAAAGACAGGCTTCTACCTCAGATGTGGTGGCTGAGAAACCTGTGCAGACTGTGAACGAGTTTGGGGTGAGACACAAGACAGAGAGGGAGGAGCAAACGCACAGTCCCAAGCCGACAGCAGGTTGGGTGACGGGCGCTGCAGGAAGGTGAGATACTGAGGGCAAAGGGATCGCCGAGCAGCTTGGAGCCTCCCTTCCCCCATCCAACCACTCAACATCCAGCCATCCCTCTATCCCAGTCGCTCAGTATCCATCTGGCCTTCCATCCTGTCGCTCAGCATCCATCCACCCTGCCACGTCACCACTCGACATCCATCCAGCTTCCAGCCAGCCGCCTCCCACCTACCCAACCCATCCACTGCTCCAGTCCCCACTCCCCCGCACCGGGGTCGAGCAACCCCCCACCTCAGTGATACAAAATCAGGCCTGCCCGACCACCTTACCCGCTGTCTGTCCTTGACCCTCTCTTCCTCTCAGATTCTACCTCCAAGGTACATGCGTGTTTTTACTCACACACACACAAAATTCAAGTGATTCTGACTTCTTTTACCATTCCAGGGTCCCTTGGCCCCCTCCCGCTGGTCTCCCGCCTCCCCCGCCCAGCCCTACAGCAGCCCTCACCAGCTCCTGCCTGCGCCTCTGTGCCGGCTGGAGGTGAGGAGGCCGAGTCCGGTCCTCGCACTGACCCACCAGCCTTCAGGGACCCGCTCAGCCTCAGCGTCCCTCTGACCTCCCGCTGTGTTGGACCCCAACAGCTCCAGCTCACGGAGACAGCAGACGCGCAGTGTTCCTTGTGTCTCCTTTACGGAGAGAGGCGCGCAGAGCTCCCCAGGCCCCTGGCTCTGGCTCCTGACTCCTCCTCCTCCACCCGCCCTGACCTGGCCTCTGCCACCATCACAGAGGGGCCCAGGGACTTGCGCTGGAGGCGAGGGGGCAGCCAGAAAGAGGGGGACCTGAGCCAGAGCTGTGAACAGGGAGAAGGGGGCAGACTGAGGAGGCAGCAAGACCCGAGAAGGGTAGAAAGGGGAGCGGAGGCCAGCCGGGGACCCCGTGGGCCACCAGGCAGGGAGCCATCCGTGGACACACCTCTGAGGCAAGGGGAAGCTGCCCTGCCCTGCTTCTGGAGAAAATGTCCGTGTCTTCCCCTGACGTAGCACCTAGCTCCTGCCATGCAGTTATGGGAACATCCCAGAAATGCCTAGAGACCCAGGGTGACGCTCTCCTAGCTGATGGTCAGTCCCTACGGGCCACGTAGGGGGACTGGCTGGGACACGACCCCTGAAGACTAGGGCTGGGCGTGGAGAACCTTCCCATGAGCAGATTTGCCTCGTGCGATGGAAAACGAATGTATTTTTAAAACATATTGTGTTGTCCGGAAGCTCCCGGGGATGCAACTTCTGTAAACTGAATCGGGCTGAGAGAGGCCAGGACGCCACGGCCGTTATAAAACCCTCAGTGAGAAATAGATGGCACTTCTAGACGCAGAAGTGCAAAACAGAGACTCCAGGGGAGGATCCAAGAAGCAGGCCTGACTGCAGACACAAAGAGGAGACGCAGAAGGGAAAAGCCCGGAGCGGAAAAGCCGGTGGGATGGGCAGGTCTCCCGGAGCCCACGGTAAGCGCAGGGGCTCTGAAGGAGAAAAGAGCAACGGCAGACAGAGTAGAAGGAAGTCTGGGCTCTGAAAATTGGACTAAACGGGCCACACCGAGGGAGCAGCCGCAGGGGACAGCGCAGCACAGCGGCCCGCGCAGGAAGAACAGGGGTCTGAGGGCTCCCAAGAGCAAAACCAAACACAAGCTCAACCCGCCACGCTTGCCGGAGCCCGCCCTTGCCCACCGAGGTACCGGACCGGGCTGCTGCAGCTGAAGGCCCCAAGACTTTCTTCTCAAGGACCCGCTGGGCCTCGGTGAGGCTGGGATTCCAGGCCAGGGGCACGAGAGAGAGCAGACACACCAACCGCCAGCAGGAGAGAGGTCGCCGCTAACACAAATCTAGGATAAAATTATCGCAACGCCAGCAAGATAGAGTGCATTAAAAACCTCTAAGGGCTTTAAAATTTAAGGTGAGAAGTATGAGGTTTGCAGGTTCTAAGGAAATTAATAACGCACAAAATAAAGGGAGGAATAGAGCACAGAGGAAAGGCACCAAATTCCTTGTTTTTCATAGAAAGGAGCCCAAAGTAATTGTTCAGAGGTTATTAGATAGATGTAAGTTTAAGACTTAAAAAAAAAAACTAAGTGCCATCAGCACATGATGCCTGCCTTTAAATCATTATAAAGCTTAAAGGCTGAAAATATTGTGAACAGAAAAGCAAAACAGAAGCTATAACTCAGCAAGGAACAGCAAAGGGAAGAAGGCAGAGAGGGGAGCAGAGGAGGTAAATATTATGACAAAACGCCTTTCAGACCTACCGTGAGGACTGTAGAAACGTAAAGGACTTTCAATTACTTAAAAAGAAATACTCCGATGTCTCACTGCCCGTGAGCCACATCATAAAACACAAAGCCAAGAAAAGGAAGGTTGGAAATGAAAAAATGACAAAAGGGACAGATATTGCAACATTGAAGCCGGGCGCGGTGGCGCATGCCTACAATCCCAGCACTCAGGAGGCTGAGGCAGGAGGATCGCCACAAGTCCAAGGCCAGCCTGGAATACATAGTGAGACCCTGCCTCGAAAAACAAAAGAAAATTGAATTTATAACAAAAAGCATTTGTGGCACACTGAGAGTCATTGTGTATTCTCCAAATATGCAAATGAAGATGTGGAGCTGACAGTAGCCAACAGTTGTGAGCTAACTAAGAGAGCAAGAAAACACTCCCAATGGGGCAGTTACTATAAACATGCAGGGAGAAGGTTAGATCAGCTCCAAAGGCTGAAATAAAGGGGGCTGGAGAGGAGCAGCTTGACGAGGCCACTCCGAGTTGGGGCATGCTCACAGATATCCGTGTAGCTGCAGAGTGGACCTCGATAAATACAGTGCAAAATTCACTGTTCATGTGTTCTTACCATAATGCAATGAAGCTACAAATCTAAAAGTTTAAATCAAACAAGGCAGCCACTTAGAAATGTAAACATTTTGGAGCAAGGAGGCTGTAAAAGAATGTTTTCTTCGTAATAAAAATGAATATATGGATGCTGCATAGAAACCCCACGCAGTGGGGCTGACACTGTCATCGGGCTCCAGCAGCTAGCACAATTTTAAAAAGTGACACCCAAGCAAGGTGCTTGGCGCTCCCGCTGAGAGCTCGGGGGCAGTTCTGTCGGAAAGGGGGTCTGGCGACGCCTCCACCAGGCCCCACAGGCTTCTCGCGGGCACTGCAGTCCTGGGACACGGGGACTTTCACACCCCAGCCCTCCTGCACTCTGAGCAGGGAACTCAGCTGGGCTGGCAGATGTCCCCCGTGGACCCTATGCGTGATGCCCAGGCTGACGCCAGTGTCCCCTTACCCCAGGACACGACTACCCATTATGGCCCCAAAGCATCGTGTGTCTGGAAGGTGCTGGATTACAGGGCTCAGCTGACTTGCTGTTAGAAGTGGGGCTTGGTGGGAGGAGGCGTCACCGGGGCAGGGCCTGGATGAGTTCACCTCTCTCCCAGCTCCTCCCTTCTCTCCCCCCCCACCGCCCCTAGCAGCTCTCCTTCACCAGGCCCTCATGCCATGCCACCCTGCCTTGGTGCCAGCTGACTGTGGACCGAAACGTGAGCCCAAATCTACCTCTCCTCCTTTAAATTGTAGGTGTCGGGCATTTTGTCCCAGACACTCCATGACTAAGATGCCACTTCACCCCTTCTCCACCTCTCACTGTGACCCAAGAACTCCCTGCTGGCCTGTTGTGGGCTACATTGTAATCCCCAAGACCTCAAGAAGGGAAAGTATTTATTTAGGTGGAAATGGAGCTTTCATAAAGGAAACTAAGACAAAGCCGGGTCACTAGGATGACCCTACGCCACTGCAGCTGGTGTCCTAGGGGAGGAGGGAGGGACACAGACACACACAGGAAGGAGAGAGGGCCCAGCCCCGGGAGCGGGGCTCTCAGACTTCCACCTGCGGAGTGGGGGACCGTGAGTGTCATCTGAGCTCTGGCTGGGACACTGTCCTGCAACAGCCCCACAAATGGGCACAGCAGCCAGCAGAGCGAGGGCGGGCAGTGACAGGGCCAAGCCGCACGTGCCTCCCTCCAGACCTGCTCAGCGACATGCGCGGGGGCTGGCCAGGACAGCAGACGCTAAACGGGGGGACAAAAAGAAGAGAGCCTGGCGCCGCACTCAGAGAAACGCTGAGGTAAATTTAAATAGTGCAGGATTACGGCTCTATCTTGCAGATACAGCAAAGCCAACCTTGAAAGAGAGCTCACATGTGCTAATCAGAATCACCACAAATACACACCTCAAAGACCCCTGGGAGACTCCCCACCCCAGATGCAGGGCAAGTCCCTCCCCAGCGGGCCGGGGTCCTTCCGCTGACAGACCCTCCCCGAGACAGGCCCTGGAGGGACCCCCCCCAACAGTGGCTGTGTGGGGAGCGCTCCACTGCCCCCCAGGGGAGTGTTTCCACTTCTTGCGCGAGGAGGCAGGGAAAGCTCCGCCCAGGAACACAGGTGTACAACCCACAGCTCACACACGTTCCGTACAACACCAGCCCACAGCACTCAGAACACACACAACGCAACACGCAGCGCACACCACTCCACACACACTCCACACTTGCACAGGCTCAAAGGAGCCCTGGGGGCCGGGGGGCACAGCGATGCCAGGCACACGGCTGGGGCAGGACCCCTGAGAGAGCAGCAGCTGTCTCCTCACTGCTGCCCGAGAGCAGCATGCTCAGGCACGCTGAGTGCAGGCCCAGGACAGGGGTTCCTAGCATGGGGACTGGGGCTTGACGGGGACAAGTGTAAAGGGGGAGGAGACACAGGTTCAGCTGGATGGACTGGTGGCTGAGTGAAGAGATGATGGATGAGTAGATGGAGGGAGGAAGGGAGGGGAGGGAGGATGGGTAGGTAGATGGGCGTGTATAGGTTTATGGATAGGTGGGTGGATGGATGCATGAATGAATGCGCAGGTGGATGGGTGGGTGGGTTAATGGGTGGGTGGATGGGCTGGACAAATTTATGGATAGGTAGGTGGGTGGGTTGATGGGCAGGTGGATAGGGTGTGTCTTAGCTACTTTTCTAGTTGCTGAGAGAAAATACCCGACACTCAAAATTAAGGAGAAAAGATTTATCATAGCTCACAGTTTGTAGAGATTTCAGTTCATAGTTGGCTGGCTCCAA
>PVJO010035103.1:0-10236 GCA_004026905.1 Hystrix cristata | reverse complement strand
AATGCTATTCTGATTCTCCACCTGGAGTGTAACAGAAACAAGCATACTGCCTCCAGTAAAATGACTACACATCAGATGCCAGCCAGAAGTTTAGGGATGCAACTGGCAACAAATTTAGGAGTTGCTACAACCCTGTCAGCTTTGATAATTCACAATAGCAACTCACAGAATTTAGGAAAGCATTGTATTTACAGTTTTATCAAGAAGGATACCAATAAGATCCAGGTATATTAAAAAAAAAAAACACTTAAAGCAAGGCCTATGAGGGTCCTGGACATGGAGTTCTATGCCCTCACCCTGTGGAATCAGGATGCATCACTCTTCTGGCACATTGATGTGGTCACCACCAGAAAGTTCAACTGAGCATTGAGAGTTTTTATTGAGACTTCTTTACATAGGCTTGACTGATTGAACCATTGGCCATGGTATTGAACTCAAATCTCTGCCTTCAAGAGGTCAGGCAGATATTACATGTCTCAATGCAGATATGATTACATGTCCCAACGCTTTAATCACATGAGTAATGTTTCTGGCATCCCTGATTCCCTATCCTTAGTCTTCAAATAAATTCAGACATGATTTATGGTCCATCATAAAGAACAAAGACACTGCTATCACTCTGAAAATAGTAGGGCTTTAGAAGCTGCAAGCCAGGAAACTGGGACAACTAAATTATCACAGAACACCCCCACACCGTGATATAAATAAAGGAAGGTGTACCCCTATTGGCTTAAATAGTATCTTCCTCAGTTTCTTTTCTTCTATACATGATGTCTGATATTTAGTCAACAATTGAGACAAAAAGCTGCTAGGAAAACAAACTTTTTTTTAAAATTTTATTTTAATGGTACATTTTAGATGTACATAGTGATAACATTCATTATAGGGGGTTTGTACCTGTACATGACATATCTTGTTGCTTCTTTTTTTCCCATTCCCCTCCCCTCACCCCCTCCTCCCTCCCTATTTACAAAAGATTTGTTTCCATTTTTTCCTTCCATTTCTTATTTCTCTTGTCCCTCTGTTCCTTTCCCCCTCCCTTGTTCCCTTTCTCATTTGGACATTTCCTTCCCTTTCCCAATATAATGCATTTTAGTCTTTATTTATACTTCTGTTTCTCACACCAGAAAAACTATGCAGTATTTAAACATGTGTGTCCGATTTATTTCACTTAAGAGTATGATCTCAAGGTGCATCCATTTACCTAGGAATATCTCAAGCTTATCATTCTTTATGGCAGAGTAGTACTCCATTGTATAAAAAAACCATATTTTCTTTATCCATTCTGCTGTTGATGGGCATTTGGGCTGCTTCCAAGATTTAGCTATTACAAACTGTGTGGCTACAAACATGGGTGTGCATATATCGCTGCTGTATGATGCTTTTAATTCTTTTGGGAAGATACCAAGAAGGGGAATAGCTGGGTCAAATGGAATCTCTAGTCCTAGTTCCCTGAGGAATCTCCACACTGATTTCCATAGTGGTTGCACCAGTCTACACTCCCAGCAACAGTGGAGAAGGGTTCCTTTTTCTCCACAGCCCCTCCAGCATTTGTTATTAGCTGATTTGTTGATAATAGCCCTTCTTTGTGGCGTGAGATGGAATCTCAGGGTTCTTTTAATTTGCATCTCTCGAATGACCAGTGATGTGGAACATTTTTTCATATGTCTATCTGCTGTTTCTACTTCTTCAATCTGAGAAGTGTCTATTCATTTCTGCTGCCCACTTTTGGATTAGGTCGGAAAACAAACTTTTGTCAAGAGATGAACAACAGATTCATAGAAGACTCAGATACTGGAGTTCAAAAAAATGTTAATAACTGATTTAATATGCTAATTTGACATAGATATAAAGTAGTTAAATTATATACAAAGGAACATGGCTGTGAGGACCAGGAAGGGCTCTATTCAAATGGGAACAAGATTCTCCTGGGGGCCTAGGCAGTGTGCCCTTCCGAGCCTTTTTCATCACTGGGAAAAATGGAACCCATTTTATATGACTTGATAATGATCTACCCTAATCATGAAGAAAATGTCAGCTAATGCCCCCAATTAAGGTATGTTCTACTGGTACCTGACTGTTAACATGCAGGCCTGAAAGATAGATTCCAAATTCTTGTGTATGGCAAGTGGTAAACTACAAAGCATACACATGATGGTGGAGGAAAAATAGCTGCTTATTGAAGGTCATGAACAGAGAAATGAATGACAGAAAAGGAATACTACATGCCACACAGATAAATCAGCCTCTTGGGCTTGAGTGAGAGAAGAAAAAAGGGCCTGCATGTGCTTTGGTCTTGGGTTACACGGAATGTTCCTAAAATGGTATCCAAGCTCAAGTGGGTGGAGGAGAGTGAATTCTTGAGTCCCAAATATCCTGTCTGTACTATCTCCCTCCCCGAGAGACCTTGTCCCCAAAAATCTTTGAGGGGTGCTGAAGGAGGAAGATCTGTTTTCATGGCTACATCCTGCCAAGTAGGGGTGCAGAGCTTACCTACACAAGCACCAAGAAAATCTCACCTGTCTGATCTGTGAGTTTAAGGAGACTGAGTTCTTCCTCTGAAGGTTTCTTGAGCCACGAACATGGAGGCAGCTTCAGTCATGGACTTGGGCCATCACCAGTAGTTTGATGGTTGCCAAAAACGAAGAGACAAATTTGACCAAGAGAAAAAGTATGTAAGATCCGAAAAATAAGATTACAAGAAGCATTAATAAAGGCCATGTAAGGACATGTAACCAAGGACAGTAACCAAGTTCCTCAATTCCAAGTATTAAGTCTGGATATACATGACTCAAATAGTTCTCCAAGCATCTTAGAAGCAGTCACTGAGCTTCTGTGCTGTAGCTTTTACTATTTTATACTGGTTGACATAAGAACTACATTCTTCTTTTAGAGACAAACATAACCCCTCTGTTTTGATAGTTAGGAGAGCTAGTCCCCTACAATGTTGTGTGGCCACCACTGCTAGTGAATCTATTTGGTCTTGAAGGGTAATACTCTGGGCAAATTCTTAGATAACTGTTGATGATAGGAAAAAGATGTGATTAGTTTCAAGATTTTGTATAAGTAGTCACTGTTTATTATCTCTGTTAGAATCATCCAGGAGGATCCAAGAAGAAACAGAGAAAAAAAAAGAGGTCTTTTTTTTTTTTTTTTTTTTAGTGCTGGATATCGAACTCAGGTCCTTGTGCCTGCAAGGCAAGCACTTTAACCGCTGAGCTAAATCCCCAGCCAAAAAGAGGTCATGTTATGGCTTGTCACAAGTACTGGGGCAGCTGGCATAATTTTGGGTGATGGCCTGTTCACAATCATGTTCTGTCTGTTGGTTCGCTGGGAGGAGGGTGGCTGGATTTAAAAGAGTGCAAGACTGAAGAGAGACATCTGGGTCTTATTAAAACCCAGGGTTTTAATAAGAATGGGTTTTAATAAGAATGCCCTGATATTTAATAACTCTCCAGTCACCCACAAATATCCCTTGAGTTCTAATAGAGCCTTAACTTGGTGTGGGGTTAGAACATCTTACTCAATTGAATTCCAAAACCCTGACAAATTTCCACAGATATGGTTCAGCCTTTGGCATTTCCACAGATGATATCCCCCTATCTGGCAGTGTAAGAAGAGGGAATAAAATGTCTCTCCAGAACAATACTCATCTCACTAGAACAAGCCACAAAGCATATATGTATCATGACAAAACCTCAAAATAGAAGTCAGGCACAGTAAAAATTCAGTCAGCAAGCACAGGTCACATATCTTTTTACACAAAGATATAAACTTGGAGCCTCAGTTTTGATGACAATAGCAAAACTGAGTAGAATGAGGAGAAAGAACTAGCATTAGAGAAGTAATCCCAGAGGGTGACAATTTAGTATGCATACATTTCTTTTTCTTTTTCCCCATGTGGGAAAACACTGTACTTTTCAATACTTTTTTTCCTGCACTGCTTAGTACCAAAAAGTCAAATAATTTAAATCCTCTATTAGATAAAAGGGTGATTGGGTGTGGTGGGGTGGACAAGAAGGGAACAAGGAATTCCTCAAAGGAGTGGGGTTGAAATTAACCCATAAAGAGCACTCAGTGTGACCCTATGACTCTCAGCTCAATTTCAAACACCCTTGGCACTAAGCAAGTGGCTATTCAAGTTTACATAGTGCAGAACATGTTGTCAACTGCACTCCACAAATTAAGACAATAACATTAGTGGGACAGGGCCCACAAACTCCAGTTTGTGGGAACTTCAAGGAGTCACCTGGAGAACTTTGTCCAGACCAAGGCATCCTAAATCCAGCTTCTTGACCGGCTCCCTTCAGCTCAGCTACACCTCCATAGGGGCTGGGGAACTGTAAGGGCCATCAGTAAATTGCTACTGCAGCCAATCCACAATAACCATCCTACTCCCTGCAAATGCCAAAGACCTTTGCTCCACAATCTGGTCATCTCCAAATGGCAACCAATCAGCCCTTCATCCCAGGAATCCTCTCCACACCCTCTGACAAGTGTGCACCCAAGAGCACTTGTAAAAGGGGGAAAAGACAGTCTCCCCGAGAGGGAGTTACCTCCTTTTCCGACTGTGCTTCTAGCTGCTGGCTGGTGAGTGCTGGCTCCAGGCTGAGGTCTGGTGAGGTCTCTAGGCTGCTGATGCCTAGTGAAGTCTCCTGGGTGGCCACTCACCAAATGTTGCCATATGGTGAATCTCACAGATAGATTCCAAGTTCTGGTGTACAGCAAGCAATTAATTGCGAAGCGTACACATGATGGTGGGGGAAAGTAGCTGTTTATCAAAGGTTATGAACAGAGAAATGGATGACAGAAAAGGAACACTGTACGCCATGTAGTCATGCTTCCCAACTTCATGTTCAATGCACCTGACTTCTCCAACTTTAGAGGCTGTCTCAGGATAAAGGACAGCATCATTGGCTCAGTTCTGGAGCTGATTAAGAAAAGGTAGAGAATCGACGAGCAGGGAGTACCAGTTTCTGGGGCAAATTTTTCGGTAAATGGTTCCATCATCTACTTTAAGAGGATATTGTTAGCTATAGAGTTTAAATTTATTGCGTGGCTGCTAGGACCTTAGATTATCTTTAACAAGAGCCTTAAAATAAACTTGAGTGCTTCTGTCTTAGGGGCCCCCATTCTATTTATTTGTGTGTCTACTTTTAAAATTCTGCCTAATAAATTCCTTTATGCCCCTTACTAATGCTTCCTGAAAATTCCCTTTTTGTGATGGAAGTTGGTAAACCTGGAACCTCCCCTATGGGTGGTGTGAGTCAACATTCTTCCTCTCTGCTTTGGGCACCTCTTTGGACCATGTCCACTTACATTTCCTTTGGTGAGTCAGCTCCAGGAGTGAAAGAGTTATCAGAACTATGACTGATTATAGCACATTCTATGTATGTCTTGGATTAGAATTGTGCACATCTGAGGAAGACACATGCTGGAATGAGCTTTATTTAATGCTAAGACGCCTACGAGGTAAGATTCCACAAGTTCAATGCACACAAAGTAACCAGTAAGTGTTCATTTTTGTACAATATACATTGCACCTGGACCTTAAATATATAAAATTATCAAAATTTTTGGCATCCCTGTTCTTTGTATTTCATACAATTGAGTTCTGCCATTTAAAACTTGATCTACATATGCTGGCTTTGACTAAATAGCATTTTGTTATTGCATAATCAACATACACTTGTATTTTGGGTAGTCTATTTGTGGTCACTAACCCTGTTTCCTAAACTTGTATGAGACCTAAAAATATCCTTTGACTCTTGTCAGTTTTGTTATACTATGTAAACCTGTTAAAGGATCAAAATTTCACCTTAAAAGTTAAAACTAATCAATATATGTAGAAGATTTCAATGTAACAGTGATGTTAATCATTGATAACTTCTTGGTATATTAAATACGTTTATATGCCCCAAGTGTACAAGCCTTCTAAAATTGTAGGAGGGCTCCTACGATGTAGGAGGGAAGACTGACTCCCGCCAAATGGAGTAAAAAATACATAAAACATAAAAAACAGAAAGACAAGGTAGATATAAAAAGGGGTTCCAAATGCAGCACCAGCCCACCTTTGTGCATTTCCTACCAATTTGTTCAGGACAACATGAACCTGGAAAGAATCTCTAGAAGGAGTACACAGTACCCCAGAACCCTGGTAAAGATTTTGGCAAAGCCAGCCAGGAGGTAAGGCCCTTTGGGCAGTTTTGTTTCTCTTTCTCTAAAGTCTATGTACTCAAGCTAAGAAGGACTGGTTTAGGGTTGTACTGTTGTTTTGTTTTGTTTGTTTGTTTTTCTTTCCTCCTCTTCCCTAGGAAAGCCCCAATCCTCTTCTTGTTTCTTCTCTCCCACTCTGGATTTTGTCTGCTTGAGGACTCAAATCCTTTGACTTTTTTTTCTGATATTGATTGTGGGGGAGAGGGAGGGAGAATGAGGGTTGTAAAAATTAATGGAAGCTGGAGAACTCAGGAAATTTTCTCATGGCTGTGGGAACAGTTTTCTAATGTTTCCCACCATGTGAGAGGGTGGAGGGGAAATGCACAGCCTCTGTGTTTTGCCCAGCTGGTCGGAGAAGCCCACAGGTGTAAGTAAAGTTTATTTCACCTTTTCTTTCTCCTCTTTCCCTTTTTCAATCACTCATTGTAGGTATTAGTCAGTGAATTGCTGCCAGAGAGCCTGTTAGTAACCTAGTCATGGAAGGATCATTCAGATTTCTTTTTGCCCTCATATTTTTGTTCTCCATGACATTTTGTTCAGCTTCTTTGGTCATCTAAAAAAACAGCTATTGGTAACTTTGCTTCCTGCTTGAGTAGCTGCCTACCCCAGCCTGCCCCTTTTTGTACTCCAACTCTCATCTTCACTTTTCTCCTAGATGGCCATTTATTTCTGTGTGTTTTTAGTGAGTTGCTTTCTCAGGGCGTTGTTTCCTAGGATCTCAGGGAGCCATCCCATTCCACCTTTCTGCCACGTTTGCCAACCATTTTGGTTCATTCTGTGGGTCAGCCACATGGTCAGCCATGTTTGTTGGGCATTTTGGTTGGGCACGTGGTTCTATAAGGTTTGTTCGCTGTTTTCTTTTTTTTCTGACCTCATGGGCACAAGGAAATCTCACCCTTATAGATAAGATCTAAACTCTGCTTTTAGGGAACATTTGGACCTCCTCCTTGCTTCTCTTCTGAATTGGGTTAGATCCCCTCCTTTTTTCTTCTAACAGAAATTCATGTAATTTAGAAATCTGTGTCTGAGGGCCTAAGTGGAACAAAGGGAATAGCCAATGAAAGTCAACTCAAATGGCTGTGAGCATGCAAAAGTAGAGCTGGTGTCAATAGATAATAGACTCTAACCTTGAACTTAGAATGTTCTATTTTTTTTTCCTTTTTTCTCTTAAATGCTGAAAAAGAGGTTTCTATCTCTACTGCCTTAAAGTAAATACCAAAGTTTTTATTATCAAGATAAATGACAGAGATGCTGTTTCTCAAGTGGCTAGTTGAACCCTGGGGGGTTCACAATGGTACAGTGGATTGTGGGCTATGAAGAGGTCTAAGGAAAGGCATTGGTACCACTTTGCCAAAGATATCTGATAGTTCATTTAAGTCTCACAGAGGATGCTCTGGGGAATCAGTGGATTTGCATCCTTCTCTGGGGAGAGCCCTTGAAAGACCTGACCTAGTCAGTCTCTGTCTCTGTCTCTGTCTCTGCTTCTGTCTCTGTCTCTGTCTCTCTCTCTCTCTCTGTCTGTCTGTCTGTCTCTCTCTCTCCCCACAGGCCACTTGCAGGTAGCTAGTTGGAGCCCTGGGGGCTCCACACTTGTCTTTAACAACTTATCTTTCCTTGAAATACTATTTGTGTCTAGTATGTACTAGGAAATGGTGAGAGATGGGTGCAGAATGGTGGTCTAAATTATAACACTATATTTTTGGAGGGTGCTGGGATTGAACTCAGGGCCTTGCACTTGCTGGGCAAGCATTATACCACTGAGCTAGGTCCCCCAACCCCATGTGACACTATTTTAAATTAGATCTTTTTTGTAAAAGGCAAGGAAAGTGGTGTGAAATCTCTTATTTCAGATGTCTATGGCTCTTTATCTCTATAAAGGCCCAAGAACTCTGGTACTTAAGAGGCCTCCAAGGAAGAGGAAATTGATATCACTGATGATCCTGTCCTCAGATGCCCACCTGTTTAATGAAAACAACCACGCTGAAAGTTTTCCTCAAACTCCTTATAATCCTCAGGCCAGTAAATAAGTCCCCTCCCTCTACTGCTCAGACAGCTTTTAGCTCTGCAGGACATCTCATCCTGCCCCTAAGAGAGGTCCCTGGAGTAAAGGGGACTACTTGGGACTACTACTTTTTCAGTGGCAGATACTCAACAATGCGAAGACTGATTAGGCCAATTTCCAGAAGATTTTGGTAGATTCGCAGATGGATTTCAAACTTTGACAACTCTTGGTGACATATCTAATTTGTCTTAGCCATTGGTTGTTCCCCAGATCCCTATGACTTACTTGCTAGACACAGCCTTTTCTGTGTTCAACAATCAGGATCTAAATGGTGATGAAAGAAGAAAGGATGAGAAGAAAAGGCCAAAATTATGGTCATCACAACTGGCAATGCTTTAAGTACACCCAAGCAGTCCAAAGGAAAACCCAAGGCAAGAAGACAGGACACTGGGCACATGACTGCACCAAGCCACCTTCTGGCCCTACTCTGTGTGTCAGGCTGCTGATGTGCCTGACTCATGGCATTGGAGGACTGACTGTCCCTGCCCCCAGGGAGGAGCTAGGCTAGACAAAACCCTCAATTCCTGCTCTGATAAAGAGAACCAAAGGGGTCTGGGGCAATCTGCGATGCTCTTGTCCACAGACATCTCGGTCTCCTGTGAGAAATCGTAAGTAAACCTGGATTCATGGTTAAGCAATTTCAATGCTTTTAGCTTTTGTTTTAACTTCTTTCTCTGGAAAACCCTCCTGTAGATCTATAGCCATAATTGGGGCTAAAGGGGGCCCTAGTCAAAGCTTTACTCCTGCTTTGCCATGTCAGTTCAAAGACCAATATTCAACCAAGCGTTTTTAATTGTCCCACAGTGTCCTACTCCCTTAATAGGAAGAGATTTACTAGCAAAATTGGTGACAATTCTCTCATTCTGAAAAAGACCAAAGCAAATTTTACCTATTGGGACTACAGGTCATACTTCTAGATACTCCTGAGGTAACCACAAATATTTGAATTGCTCTTACTCCTGCCTTACTGATCCCTACAGGCTCAGAGGTTAGCTACTCTTATTGAATGAGTTATTTGTCAGACCTATGCAAGCAGGCAGGGCATCAGTAACCTGCCCCTCCAAGACCCCAAGGAAGTATGGTTCACTGTTGGAAGTAGCTTTGTTCAAGGAGGATGTCAAAAGTCAGGTTATGCAGTTTTCATTTCACAACAGGCCACTGAGACCAAACCCTTTCCCCCAGAGACCTCTGCTCAAAAAGCAGAGCTCATAGCCCTTACTCGAACATTTCAAAAAGCTACATGCCCATGCAGCAATCTGGAACGAAAGAGCCTTGCTTAATCATCTATAAAGCACATGTGCTGGCTTCAGCAGCACATATACTAAAATCATCTATAAAGTGCAAATAGAAAATTCTACAACTCCTAGAGGCAATCTATCTTCCCAGGAAGGTTATTGTTATAGATTTCGCCTTTCTGTGATAAAGTCAGCTCTGCTTCAACTGTCTGAGGAAAAAGAATATCCAAAAGGAAAAAAGCTACTTCAGTAAAACTCTGTAAGATCTGAGGATCTGCTCCAGGTCTGCTCCACAATTGTTTTCAACCTAACCAGTGAGTCACAACATTCCAAGGCATAATCCACCGTAGTAGGGTCTACAGATCTTTCCAGCCAGAAGTAGCTTTATGAAAACAGAGACCATCACACACTCAGCATCCCATAAAGAATTATGGGGATTTATGTATCTCAGGGGGAAATGAGTCAGGAGGTTAGGGTGTGGGAAGTCAGATGAGCAAGTGGGTATTGTTGAGGCTAAAACCTCTCCAACTTACTCGGGACAAGGGTGAGCGGCGCCCAAGAACGACAAGAGACCAGGTTCGATGCAAAAACAACAAGCTATTGTTCAAACAGAGCTCTGGGCCAGTACATACCCCTCACACCTAGGAGGCAGAAGTAATGGCCCCGAACTACAGGAGTGTGGGGTTTTTATGGGGTAGGGAACAGGCGCGGGAAGGGGAGAGG
>PVJO010035102.1:0-10239 GCA_004026905.1 Hystrix cristata | reverse complement strand
GGCCACACGATCACCGTGGGTTGGGTCGTACCTGACCCGGAGCCAGGACATGTAGAGCTCTCCAGGGGAAGACCACCAACTCCAGGGTGACCAGGAGAAGGAGCAGGGCACCAGGACACACAGGCCCTCCTGCACTGTCACCGACTTGGGCACTTGCAGCTGGTACCTTGGATCTTTCTGCAGGGACCCTGTGGGGACATGGAAGCTCAGCTGCAGCCCTGGCCCTCCGCCCTGCGACCTCCCCCCGGGTTCACTCACCAGCCCACAGCAGGGGCAGCAGCAGCAGGGCCAGCATCCTGCATGTGGCGGGGTGGAGCCAGTTAGGTTCCTGTGGGGGAAGAAATGCCTGACTGCGGGGCGGGCCGAGGAAGCTGGATGGGAAGTGGCTGATGTGGGAGAGCTGTGGCCATCAGGAAGGGGAACTTAGTGACCTTGGAGATGATGCGGGGTTTGGAAAGTCAACTTAATCCATCCCCATTTGACCCTGTGGGTGATGACACTCAAGTCTTCCAAGGATGAAAGCTTGTCCAGGATAAATGGTGGCCTTCCAGATCATGTTTAGATAAACAAAGAATGAATGTAAATAGAAAAGATGAGTGAGGGCCAGGCCTGTGGTTTGGTGAGATGCATGTCAGGTCCACCTTCTGGCTGAACACTATTAGGTATTCTAGGAAAGCCTCGTTTAAATTTTCTTTCTTTTTTATTAGTACATGTTTCGTAGTACAATATTACATTCCTCATGGGGAGTTGGTACTTGTACATAGCACATTTTAATTCTTTTTCTCATCCCCTTTACCTCCCCACCCTCTCCTTGCCCTCCATTTCTTGGTCCCCTTCCCTTTGGCAAAAGTTCTATCTCCCTGTTTCTTACTATCTATCTTTTAATTTATTTATACTTCTGGTTTCTCATATAAGAGAAACCATATGATATTTAAACCTGTGTGTCTGATTTATTTCAATTAACATGATCATCTCAAGATATTTCTGTTTTCCTACAAATGACTCAAGTTTACCCTTCTTTAGGGCAGAGTGGTATTCCGTTGTGTGCAAATGCCACATTTTCTTCATCCACTCATCTGTTGACACACACATAAGCTACTTCCCAGATGTAGTTACTACACTGTCCAGAAAGAACAGGTTTTTCAGCCTCAAAGTAGTGGAGGCTGAGACCTCACTAATGAGCTCCAGCCAATCATTTGCCCTGAGGGGGTGTCCAGAACATGGTGCACTCACTCCGGCTTTGCTCTTTTCTTTTTGTTTGTGGAGGGAGGCAGTGCTGGGGATTGAACTCAGGGCCTTGCGTTTGCTAGGCAAGTACTCTACCACTGAGCCAAGTCCCCCACCCTCTGGCCCGGGTCTCCCAGGACAGCCATGGGCCAGCCACTCAGGACCAGGTTGTGAAGGAGGACTTCATCCCACTGTGCAGGGTCCTAGAAGGATGCAGGGAGAATTCTCTCTGAAGAAAGTGTGACGCTTGGTCCCTCAACCTTTCCTTTGTCTAGGAAATGTATGGAAATAACCTGTCATCTTACTGCTCTTTTGTGACAGACATTAGTAAAAATATTTTTAAATTTAGCAGCGATTTTGAATAATTTTAGACATTCCTGATATTGAGTTGTGGGAATGAAGAACATTTCTGGACCCATTGGTGATCCAAAGGAACTTCAGTGGATCCCACCAGATGAATCCTCCTGTGTCCATTCTATGTATAAAAATTCCATGACAGAAGTGTTGTGCACAGCAAAGTGACCGAAGAGGAAATGCATGTACCAGACAGCCTGAGCTATTAACGAAGATACTATCCCATATTCTTTTTGTTGTTGTTGTTCGAACTCAGGGTCTTGCGGTTGCTAGGCAAGTGCTCTACCACTGAGCTAAATCCCCAGCCCCCAGTATGCCATATTCTAATGATCTTGTAGTTTGTGATTTTTCAGCATTTTGGGTTTTGTGGGTTTGACATGATACTTTCTAATTAAGAAAAAGCATATAAGTGCCAAATTTTACAGTTTTTTTCCCCTGAAGTGTGACAAAAACTTTCCTTGGTCAAACTTCAGACAGTCTGCTTTGCGTACTTTTATAGCTTAGAATTAGTCAGCTTTGAAATGTGACCAATTCCGTACTAGACACATTTTGACATGAAGATTTTGCTCTGGTCCTCATTATTTGTTTGGTACTTGACATACAGTCTAGAACTTGTAGGTGACAATTGCCTCTTGGCCACTACCCTTTCTACTCTTTCATTTATTTGGTACTTGGTGGTTTTGGCACTCATTAACTATTAAGGGATGCTGAGGTATCGCTGTAGTATATAACTAGTATATAGCATAAAACTTTCTATAAGTGGACAAGGCAGTTCTATACTAGTGTATCGGGCCTACCTTGTCCACTTGTAGAAAATATCCTGCTAAATCAGTTTAGAGAGAGTCCTACCGCTATTCCCACACTGCCCTTGGGGATTCAACTGTCCCCCCAGCACCCCCCTGGCACTCACAGGAGACACTGAGCCTAACGGTCCTCTCCGTGGCCACCTGAGATCCTGTGAGCTCCACCTGGCAGGTGAGGTTGGTGTCGTGGTCCTGGGGCCGTGGGGTGAGGGTGAGCACTGAGGACTGGAGGGTCCTGGGCTCTGCGGAGTTCAGGGTGTCACCTGACCAGGAGAACTTGAGGGGTCGTCCCCCTTGGCAGGATCCCGGCAGGCTGCAGCTCAGGCGTGTGGGGCGGCCAGACTCCAGAGGCTCAGGAATGTGGACGACGGGTTTCTCTGTCAGGGCTGAGAGGAGACAGGGAGCTGCCTGGGCCCAGGGTGGGGACCCACACAGCCACCCTGACAGTGACTGGTGCCTCAGGGCCTGAGCTGGCCCGTGTCCCATGCTCCTCGGACTCCCCAGACTCGTGATCAGAGAGCAGAGAAGAGTCTACCATCCTGTTCCTGTTCTCATATGGGGTGTCCAGGGCCCTGAGTGCTCTCCTGGGCACCCTGCCTACCTGTCACTTGCAAATTCAGCTTCTTATCTCTGTAAGTGTATTTTATCTTTCTTGTGTCTATTCTGAAGGTGTATGTTCCCTTGTCCTTCATCCTGGCATCCCTAATACTCAAAGAGCAATTTCTGCTCTTGACTTCCCCAACAAGGTGGAATGGGCCCTTGGTCTCTGTCTTCACTTCATAGTGTGGGCTGTTTGTGGCCTCAGGATCATCAGAGTTGATGTGGTTTCTGGCCTGGAACCAGGAGACATAGAGCTCTCCACAGGAAAACCTCATACTTGACAGGTAGGAGAAGGAGCAGGGCACCAGGACGCGCAGCCCCTCCTGCACCGTCACCATGCCCTGCACTCGGAGCTGATACCCTGGATCCTCCTGCGGGGAGCCCGTGGGGACACAGAAGCTCAGCTGCAGCCCTGGCCCTCCGCCCTGCCGACCTCCCTTCCTCAACCCACTCACCAGCCCACAGCAGGGGCAGCAGCAGCAGGGCCAGCATCCTAAATCTGCCAGGGCTGGGGCTAGGCCAGGTTCCTGTCAGTGAAGAAATGCCCAGCTGTGGGGCAGGGATGAGGAAATCAGACAGGAAGCAGTGAGTGCAAGAGAGCTGTGGCCACCACTGAAAGGGAACTTGGTGCTGTGCGATGTTGGGGGTGAGGCGGGGGACTGGGATCAGCAAGGCAGGCAAGGCAGAAAGAAATGAGGCCCACTCGCGGTGGTGCAGGGAGATGGGAGATATGTCCAGACTTAGGAGCCGGGAGTCAGAGGTGAGGAAGCTTCCTTTTGTCCACACAGGGGAGAGAGCTCCACCTGTCCTGTTCCCTGGACATCAGAGCTCTGGATGCTCAGGGAAAATCAAGGGGAACGTAGAGGAAGTTCACTGTTACATGAAGGGAGCTGGGGGTCGGGGAGTCCAGGTTGGGTGCAGGCAGGGGATCTTCCCCTATCAGGAGGGAAGGCAGGCTCTCAGCCACAAGTACATCAGGGGCACGTGACCCCACACACAGCACTCAGGAGCTATGTGGTCCCCACCAACGATCCCTTGGATTTAGGTCTCTGATTCCATGATCATCCTTGTCCCAGGCAGACTCTAGCCCTGGTATTGATGTCCAGACCCAACCTAAGACCTGCAGGTGTGGTGAGCACAGAGTGGAACTCAGACCCCTCACCTACCAGCTGATCAACCTTACGAATGCTACTGAAACTCTCTGTGCCTAAACTGGATCATATGAAAACAGAGACAATTCTAGAAATGCTACGTGGAGATTAAATGAGTTCATGCGTATAACATACTCAGGATAGTGCCTTCACCCAATGTTTCGTGAGCACCCACCTCGACCAGGCCCTGTTCTAGGAACTAGAGGTGCTGCGAAAGACCAGCTCGTGAAGGGAAAGTGAATCAAGAACTCTAGTGGGGAGATGGACAATCAGTATGGGAATTGAAATAATCACTCTCCCAGAGAATGATATATCCTAGGGGAAAGAATAGATGCAGAAACACAGAAGAGGGACGGTCGAGGACTGCTGGTTTCTAAGATGTGGTTAGGGAGGGCCACATGTGGAAGGTGCCACATAAGGAAAGGTAGAAAAAAGTGAGACAATGAGTCCTGCAGGTACCAGACGGGTGGCTCACTGCAGGGCAGGAGCATTCAAGCGCCTCACTGTGGGCGCACACATCATGTGACTGGGAAGCTGCCAATTGACAGACAGGAGGGCAGGACCCCTGGGGAAAGTGGAAGGAGGATGCACCGGCCAGCTACCAGCGCTGAATCACAGAGAGATTTGGAGGCTTGTACAAGAACTCAGTTTTTGCTGAGTTGATTAATCAGGGCTCACCAGAGAAATGGGACCAATAGGATGTCTGCATGTATTTATTTATTGTGTGTATTTATTTATTTACTGTAGTTCCCCTTATCCACGTTTTCACATTCTCTGGGTCCAGTTATGTACGGTCAACTGTCACCCAAGACTATTAATAGAACATTCCAGAAATCAGCCATCAGTGAGTTTTACTTTCACACCATTCTGAGTAGTATGATGAAATCTTGTGCTGTCCCGCTCTGTCCCAGTCAGGAATGAATCATCCCTCTGTCCAGGGTAGCCACGCTGTGTGTGACAGTCTTGCTAGTCGCTTAGTTGGCATCTCAGCGATCAGATCAACTCTTGCTGTACTGCAGTGCTTGTGTTTTTTATTAGTATCTGTCTGAAGTACGTGATGGTTACATCCGTCGTGGGGATCTGGTACACGACGTAACACTTCTTGTTTCTTGTTTTCTTATCCCCTTCCCCTCCTCCACCTCCATCCAGCTCCCTGTTTCCTATTATCTTTTATTTTGCTCTATAAATTATATTTAGGGTTTCTCATATAAGAGAAATCCTGCAATACTTAAGCTTACGTATCTATTTCCCTTAGTATTATGGTGTCGAGTTGTATCATTTTCCTACAGATATAACCTCTATTTTAGTTTACAATGATCCCAAAGCACGGAGTCATCATGTTGGCAATTTAGATTTGCCAAAGAGAAGACATGAAGTGCTTCCTTTAGGTGAAAAGTGGAAGTTCTCAGCACACGTGAGCTGCAGTGTTGTCTGTGGTTTCCGGCACCCCCTGGGGTTCTTGGCGTGTATCTCCTTCAGACACGGGGAGAATGACTGTATAACGAATTGGCTCACGCAACTGTGGAGACTGGCAAGTCCCAGGATCTGCAGTCTGAGTCACTGGAGTCCCTGACCTCAAGGTGGCAGGCTGGGAGCCAGGAAGAACCGACATTTGGGCTCAAGTCCAAAGGTAGGAAGAAACCAATGCTCTGGGTGAAGGCCGCCAGAGGAAGGCGTTCCACTCACTCCCTGGAGGGCCAGCCTGCATGTCTGCTCGGTTCTTCAACTGGTTGGCTGAGGTCTACTCAAATCGGGCTGAGCAAACCAATTCACTCAAAGTTTACTGATTTAAATTTTAATCTTATTCCAGGACGCCCTCACAGCAACAACAGGAGCAGCGTTTGACCAAATGTTCCACCCGTGACCCCGCCATGTTGACACCGGAAGTTAATCATCACACCGGGCGAGTCGTAACAACAGCTCTTGAATAAATAAATAATGGGCCGCGATTTGCTTTCACTTGAGTTCCTGCTGGCTGTGTAGACTGGACTCCGCAAAGTTGTACCGCGCAGGGGCTGGGAGATGGGGGAGCCAGGGTCTCAGGGGATGTGGCGAGGCGGTGGGAGGAGAAGAAATCAAAGGTGTTCACTGACCACTGACAGTTCAGATACCAGCACGAAGCAAAAGAAACAGTCAGGATGAAGCTGACGTTTGGGGACCGAGTGGTTGTGAACTTAAAGCTGCCACAGCCAGAGAAGGGAAAGACTGCAAACGGATTTTTAAGGAAGAGAATTGAGGCTCACCTCAGGACACACTGGGTCAGCTATATTAGACACACAAATGGAGAAGTTAGGTTTGTGGATCTGGAGTTTAAGAGAGAGTGCTGGCTGGACACAGGAACACGGAGTCACCGCCGTAGCGATGGTGTCTGGGAAATATCCCAAAGGGCACAAGTTTAAATGGAAAAGGACATGGGCCATCTGCAGAGCCCGTGTGGACCAGGTATCAGACCGCTTCCCACAGAAACACAGGGTGTCGCCCCAGCAACTCTGAGGTCTGTTTGGGTCCTGGGCTTGCCTGTTTGACCAAACATTATTCTGGGTTTTTTATGTGATAATGTTTTGGATGAAATTAACTCCTGAAACAGTGGAAGGGCTAACAAAGAGACAGAAGACTTTTCAGTCCAGAATCTAGAAAAAGGGTGGAAATTCAGAGAAGGCCCCAAAGTCACAAAAGCCCTGGGGAAATTTTAAATGTGGCACACATGAATTTGGGGCCTCATGGCTCGAGGATCAGTCAGATCACGTGTCATGGGGAGGGGAAGGCACAGGGCTTGTGGTCTGGGTGCTCCGCGAGGGGCGAGTCTTCAGCAGGGACAGCCAGCCTCCTTGCCCTCCCTGCCCTCTGGCTGTCGCTCCAGTTAGTAGCAGGGAAGACGGGGCATCTCTGGTGGGGAGTCAACACCTACCCTGTGATAGACCTCATTCTCTAACTAGATCAGGAGCACAGCAGGGATGAGGAAGTGGGAAGGAAGTTGCATGGAGAAGCCATAACAATAGACATAAGAACCTTGGTAGGAGAAAAGGAAGTTCTCCTATTATGCCCCCAAGGAAAGAAAGGCCCAAGAGAGGGAAGAGGCTGGAGTGGACAAACTCAGAGTCCAGCAGGGTCATGGACCAAGGGGGAAGAGTCTGCCCAGTCTGGTTCCTCTGCTCCTTCTGAGGCTATCCGAGCCTGTGTCGAAACACCAACCCAGTGCCAGGTTCCCAGGACCAGATCTGGAGCTGCTACCCTGACTCCAGCCCACAAATTCTGCCAGATTGCCCCCCTCGTCCCTCCCTCCCCTTTATTTCTGGGTTTCCCAAGCTTGAGATAAATCCAGGGGTTTCTCATGGCTCCGTTGTCCTGTGCTGTCACTGTATTGTTTACTTGCTTGATTGTTCTTTTGGCTGTTCAAACCTCGGTTCTTTCTCTGATGGCCCCGTTCTGATTTTCCTTCGGTGAACTGGACTATCATCCTGTCACTGTCAGTCGCCCGTTGCTCTGGGGGAATCTGGGAGCCAACACGGACCAGTCGACATAAATACTAACATAATGTGACTCCTAAGATTGTGACTGGGTAAGAAAGGGCTGTAGTGGTCCTCAGTCTTGGTCAGCAGAGGCGGTGGGGTGGGAGCTGGTTTTCTCTTCTCAGTTGGGTCCTGGCCACGTCGTGAGAGACACTCCAGGGCTGGTGTGAGGCTCCGTGGGGTGGAGGTGGGGTGGTGGGGGTTAATATCTAATTGAGGTTGCTCCCTGTTTAGTGGGGTCCTTCCTCACTGCTTTCCCCAAATTTTTAGTATGTTTTACATAATATCATTGGATTAATAGTGCTAGCAAATGCAAAATGGGCACCTGTTCCCCTGTTGGGGAGAAAGAGCCTCACCATGTACATGGCAGGAGAATGCCATCACTCGCAGTAACCCTCGCTGGTGGGTGGGTTTTCCATTTATTTTCTCTAGACTTTAAAATTCCGAGGGCCTCAGGATTTGAAGACCTTTGACCCCTGCCATGTATGATGATGCAAAACTCCCTGAGGACCTCGCTCTCGTATGCTACGACCTGAAGATAATTGAAGTTGGGGAGAAGAAGCTGATTACAAAGGCAGAAGCCCTGTCTGAGAACGTGCTACGGATGCTGAACTGTGGGGCAGAACTGAGAAAGGGCTCCCAGTCATGTGGGTGTGAACTGCAGGAAGGATGGTGTTTGTGTTAGGCACTTCCCATCACCCCGACAAAACTTCTGAGAAAAATCACCTTTCGGCCCGTGGTTTTAGAGGGTTCAGCTCATGGTCAGCAGGCTCCATTGCTCTGAGGCCCGTGGTGAGGCAGAACATCATGGCAGAGAAGAGCAAAGCTGCTCATGTCACGGCAGCCAGGAAGAAAGAGGAAGAGGAGGAGGAGGAGGAGGAGGAAGAGGATGATGAAGAGGAAGGACGGGAAGGAGAATAGGAGGCGGGTAGGGAAAAGAACATAGTGATGAGATTTATCCTTTCAGGGCACTCCTTCAGTAACCTAAGTCCTAAAGTTTCTACTTCTGCCAGCTCCAAGAACACCACCATCGGGGACTGAGTCTTCATTACCCCTTGACTTGGCTTCCCATGAGCAGGCTAGGTCTAGCTCCTATTTGTATTACAGTTTGGAAATATTTAAACTAATTTACAACATTGAAATATTGGGAGACATCTCACGCTGACATAAAAGTGCAGATTTTTCTCGGAAAATTGGATGACTCAGCATCCTCAGGTGGTGAGTGGAGGCTGAGCAGTAACTGGTCACCCCACTTCGCCTGTGTCTGTGCCCTGCACTCTTGCCTTCCTTCGCTAGAGCTGACATCTCAGGTACCATTTGTCAGAATACTTGCCCGCTTTTATTTTCTTGCACAAATATATTTAACTTTTTCTTTTTTAACCACAGCTGCCTTGTCCGTGCTTGGATTTGATATGGGGTCCCTGACCCTCCCAAAGCTCCCCAAAGCTATTGAGTGTCTTTCTCTAATTTACCAGCAGAGGTCAAGCTCACCTTGACGAAGGGAGGAAACTGAAGTCTGAGGGCTCCCCCTGCTGGGCCAAGTCAAATCAGCATTGAATTTGTGGAGACAACATTCCTAAGGTGTAAACGCGCAAGTCTAGGCCTCCAAAAAAAAAAAAAAAACGATGGAGCAGGAGACTTCGAGTTTCAGCTCTGACATGCAAACAGCTTGTAAATTGTCACTCTCACCTTTACCAGAAAAAATCGAACCAACAACTTCTTGGGCACATCAATGGGGCTAAATTCACGAGGCAAATCATCACCCTCAAATCTGAAGAGACAGGCAGATCCAGAGCCACAGTGGAGATATGCTTACCACAAGCAGACCTGCTGGAGCCATACGCTGGTAGGGACACCTGTGTAGTAATTTTGACAAGTTGCTTGAGGCTGGGCGTGGACGAGTTCAAGAGTGAGGCACTCCTGCAGGTTTCGGGCTGAGGGGTCCTCACGCTTTCCTGGGTTTTACTTCTAGGAGCCCCACCAGGTCCGCATAGAGAAAAGCCCAGGAAGAGGAAAGAGCAGCCTTTGCTAGCTGCAGACAGAGCACTCTCCACAACAGAGGCTACCATTACGGGGAGGACATTCAGTACCTTCTTCCTCTGGGCCCCGCACCCTGGTGCCTTCCTGTCTCACCAAAAACGGGCTGAGGGAAGCTGAGAATCATTTGTCAAGGCCATGGCCCAGGGGCACAGGCCTACTCGGGACTGGTTTAATCACAAGATGTGGTGGGCTGGAAAATGACCCCCGAAGATATATAGGTCCTCAATCCCTAGAACCTGCGAGTGTGAACGTCTATAGCAAAAGAGACTTTGCTGATGTGATTAAATTAAAAATCTTGAGATAAAGAGATTACCTTGGATTATCTTGGAGGGCTTTAAATGGAATCAAAGGAGGCTTACAAGACAGGTGTAGGGAGACTGACTCTAGAAAACAGAAGAAATTGTGAGGCAGAAACAGGGGTCACAGTGATGCAGGAAGGGGTCACAAGCCAAATAGTATGGGGGGGTCACCAGACCCTAAAAGTGCTCTAAAACTCAAGTCTATTTTTAAAAAACCACCACAGTCTCTTCAAGACAACCAAGTATTAGTCCCAGA
>PVJO010035101.1:0-10128 GCA_004026905.1 Hystrix cristata | reverse complement strand
ATATTGTTTTATGGAACCTCAAGATATAATTAAGTAATAGAGAATGCAGTGACACCAGAAAAGCAATAAGTAACCAGACTAAAAATTTAACAGACGTAGTAATAGCAATAACAATAATAATTCTGAAGTTCAAAAACACAATGAACAAACTAAAATATGCAATAAAATGTATCAATAGGAGAATGATTAAGAAAAAAACTGTGAATGTGAAAAATAGATTTCTTTAAAATGTATTGTCAGAAGGTAAAAATAAACATAAAGAATGAAAAAGAAGAAATTTCAAGGGATTTATGGGACAGCTTCAGATGAACAAATTTATGAGTCACTGGCTTACAGTAGAGAGAAGAGAAAGATAACGGACTACGAAGCTTACTTTAAAAGCAATAATAGATTACATTAAAAACTTGGAGACAGGTATAAATATATAGGAATAAGAAAGTCAAAATATATAATCAGACTCGATTCAAAACAGGCTAGCTAAGGCCATATTACAATCAAAGTATCAAAGTTAAAAGATAAAGAGAGGATCTTGAAAAAATCAAGACAAAAGAAAGAAATGACATATAATGGAGCTCCGGTACACCCACCAGTCAACGTTTTAGTAGAAATTTTACATTCCCAAGAAAATGAGATGATATATTCAAAGTCTTGAAAAAAGATAACTGCCAAAAGGAACACTAAATTCAGAAAATGTGTCTTTCTGCAATAAGGGAAAGACAAAAATTTTTCCAAACAAAAGTTTAAGGAAATATCCCCACTAGACATACTATACAAGAAACGCTTTTAAAGAGTTCTTCAAATTGAAAGAATGGTAATGAGTAATATGAAATCTTTTAGAAGTTTAGTGGTTAGAGTGTTTGCCTTGCAAGCACAAGGCCCTGAGTTTGATCCCCAGCACCAAAAAAAAAAAAAAACAAAACAAAACAAAAAAAAACTTTTAGAAGTATAAAACTCTTAGGTAAAATTAGATACATAGTCAAATACACAATATTTTAATGATATAGTGTATATCATTTACATATTTAGTATGAAATTTAAAGGGCAACAATTTATAAAAGTAATAATTTTAATAATTTGTTACAGGGTACATAATCTGCAAAAGGTCACTTTTTTCTTTCTTTCTTTCTTTCTTTCTTTCTTTTTTCTTTCTTTCTTTCTTTCTTTTAAGACAGGGTCGCACTATGCAGCTCAGGCTGGCCTTGAACTCACTATGTAGCTAAGACTCACAGTGATCCTCCTGCCTCAGCCTCACAAGTGCTGGGGCTACAGGCATATGCCGTCACACAGGGTAAAATGTTACTTTTGACACAAAACATCAATATATGTGACACATTGGGGTTAAAGTTTGGAGAGCTTCTTTTTTTCTTTCTCTCTGCCTTTGCAATTAAAACATTTGATTTTTAGTTTAAAGCAACCTATTGTAACCATAAGATGCTATTTGAAATCCTAATGATAAACACACAAAATACAGTAAGATATACTGAAAACAAAAAGCAAATAATACAAACATACTAAATTATCCCTTCCTCAGTTCAAGTTTCAGTGGCTGACTAGATCAGAAGGCATGTCAGAAGTGCTGAGAGAGGATTCACCCAAACCACAGGTACTCTGCAGTCAGGGAAGTTGTTACATGCCGAATCAGAAAATTAATCAGAAAGACAATACATATACATCAGACCTGAAATCTGGATCACTGAAGAGGGGAAGCAGAGTTGCCATGGCTGGCCCTTATCGCACCAGCCCCTGCTCCTCTGGAGAGCAGCCAGTATAAGAGCATTCCAAATAGCCTGAGGGAATAAATGAATGAAGGAGCAATGTGGACACTGGACTTCTGGGTCAGACTCTGCATATACCAGCCCCTTCTCCACATCATCTCCTCCAGACACTGGGGAATGCGGTAGCCTGCCAGCATCCATGGCAACACTCCCCAAGGGTTAGGGGAAAGCGCCCCACTGGAGGGTACATAAACAAGTGAAGAAGCCCCGCACATTCCCGAAGGCACATACTCCTGTTCCAGGATTCCGCAGACTCTGCCTGAGAGTGAACCACTTGCTGACTCCCCAGGCCCGTGCTGCCAGCGAGCCTGCCTGTGGACTGCACCGCACGCATGGGGAGGGGTGAGACCATAAGCAAAGCTCAGGAGCAGCATCAGATGCTGCCTAGGAGCTGGAAGGGAGAATTCTTGAGACTCAGTTTGTTTGAGTTTTGAGTACAAGGGAAGATGGAAATTTGTTGTGGCTGCCTACAATCTGATGGCAACTAAGGCAAGAAGGGGCTTGTGTGAACAAGCAGGTGGTTTGGCAGAGCAGTAACCTGTGGTTCACATGTACATTCTCGTGTTCGGGTATTTGATCTGAGTTCTCACCATATGTTTTACTTATTTATGTATTTACTTATTGCTTTGTTTTTGGTGGTATTTTTTTCTCTCTTCCCATCTTGTAATCTTGTTTCTATGAATCAAGCTTATATAGCGATATTACTTTCCTATTTTTATTTTTTCTCCCACTTTTTAAATTATTCATCTTGAAATTTTAGTTTACCATATTCTGTTATCTGCCATTCCTATATTGTCTTGATTAATCTTCTATCCACTCTATTCTATTCCATTCCATTTGCTTTACCTTGTCTTTTCTAGTCCTCTGTTTTCCTTTAACTCTTTCACTTTACATGTACACATATATATCAAAAGCCAGAATCACATGTATGAAGTCTAGATCTTGTAGCTTCTCTCAATCAGTTTACCTCCCTCCTCTATATCCTATTTTGCCCCCAACAAATATCTTCTTAAAACTCTCAACACTAACCTTCTGATCCAACTGAAGGTCCTCCAACAGAATCTGACCCCATATCTAATTTTCATTCATTATTATATTTTGTATCTGCCTCTCCCCCTACTGACTTATACACATTTTTCACACATGGCTCCACCCCTTCCCTCCAATACTCCTCCCACATTTCAAAATAACTGCTAATAACAATATAGCCTGCAAAAAGTATTGATAATGCATGGAAGTATAAATGTAAACTTTATCACACGTAAGCCATGTATGCTTGGAACTGTTAACACTGTTATAAACAGAAATAATTCTTTATTCAAAAGATAGGTAGAGGGTACAAAGCACTTCAATTAAATAGTTAAACAATATTTCTGGAAAAAAATTTATTGTCTTTAATACCCTTAGAAATTTTTCTTGAAAGGGAGAAAATCTTGAATAACTTGTATTCTGAAGTTGCAGGAGTTTTAAAAGTATAATTTTAAAATTATGATTTTTAACTCCTTTTTTCCTTCCTATAGTTTTTTATCTTACCTCAGTAATGTACTATATATTTCAAAGAGGTAGAAGAAAGAATTTTGAAAATTTTCAAAATAAATAAATGATAACTGTCTGAGGATCTAGATATGTTTAATCTGACATGCTATATATACATATATATATATATTTGGGGACCGTGCTGGAGATGGAACTCAGGGCCTTGTGCTTGCTAGGCAAGCGCTCTACTGCTGAGCTAAATCTCCAGCCTCTATAATGTATGTTTGAATTGAAAAGTCACATGGCACACCATAAATACGTGGACTTTTTATGCTTTTATATATCAGCTAAATTAATGGTAATTAAATACATTAACAAAGGTGTAGTGGGAAGTTTTTACCTGTCAATAACTACATTAAGTACAGATTAACTAATTGCTCCAATCAAAAAGACCTAGAGTAGCTAAATTGATTTTTTAAAAGGTCTATTTATATGCTATATACAAGAGACCAAATTCACCTCTATAGACGGAAAGTAAAGGGATACAAAAGTTATTTCATTTGTGTGGAAACTAAAAGAGAGTAGGAGTAGCTGTACCCATATCAGACCTGAAAAACTTAATAATAAATGAAATTATTAATAATTGTTAATAATTGAAATTTGAGACAATTGACAAATATATAAAAAGTAAATAACATAATCTGAAACCTACCAATGGGTTAAAGATACAAAATTCCTTGAGATTAGTGAAAATGAAAAACAAAATATGAAAATCTGCAGAATATAACAAGAGCAGTTTTAAGAGGGAAGTTACACCAATAAATGTGTATATTGGTAAAGAAGAAAGATATCAGCTAAGCTAAGATTGTAACACAAAGAAAAAAATGAATGAGAGGAAATTAACCTTGAAATTGGTAGAAGAAAATAATAAAAAGCAGAGAAGAAATAATGAAATAAAGACCCTAAAACAATACATGAAATTCAATAAAATGAACAATTTTTAAAAGATAAAATCAGCCAATCTTTAGTTAGACTAATTAAGAAAGATACAAGACTGAAAGCACATAATAGAGAATATAAAAGTGGAGACATTACAACAGGTACCACAGAAATATAAAGATTGTAAGAGACTACTATGAAAATTTATATGAAAACAAAAGGGATAAGCTAAAATAAATGGAGAAATTCATGGACATGTACAACTTACCAAAATTTACTTATGAAGAAACACAAAATCTAAGCAGATGAGGAATTAGTAAGGAGATTTTATCAACATTAAACTCTTCCATCAGGGGAAGCCCAGGATCAAATTATTTCACTGTCAAATTCTAACAGGTAAAGAAGAATAAATACCAGCTATTTTCAAATTTTTTCAGAAATGTGAAGCGCACAGAATAGCTTCAAACATAATTTATATCGCCAGTATGACCTGAACAAGGACACAACAAGAAAGAAAGAAAGGGGGGGGGAGAAAGAGAGAGAAGAAAGAAAGAAAGAAAGAAAGAAAGAGAGAGAGAGAGAGAGAGAGAGAGAGAAAGAAAGAAAGAAAGAAAGAAAGAAAGAAAGAAAGAAAGAAAGAAAGAAACAAAGAAACAAAGAAAGAAAGAAACAAAGAAAAGAAAGAAAGAGAGAGAGAGAGAAGGAAAGAAGAAAGAAAGGCAGGGCAGCCACAGGCTAATATCTGTGAAAATCTGAAAAACAAAACATAAAATAAATTTGTCAGCACATTGAAAAGATTATTAACTAGATCAAGCCGGATCCAGCACAATGATGGAAATATGGTTCAATATTTGCAAATCACTAAATATGATATGTCATATTAAAATAATAAAAGGATGAAATCCATATGATCATTTCAATCTTATTCAATATCCCTTCATGGTAAAAACTCAATAAATTAGGTGTAGAAGGAATGTAGCTCAACACAACAAACGCCATATATGATGAAATCACAGCTAACCTCATATTGAATGAGGAAAATGGAAAATTTTAATGTAAGACTTGGGATAAGACAAGGGTGAACACACTTGGCACTTTAAATCATGGCAGTGGGCTATATATCCATTAACAGATGAAGAGATGAAGAAATTTGATATTTATACTCAGTGGTGTACTACTCTGCCACAAAGAAAAGTAAACTTGAGAAAAATGGATGTATTTTAAAATCATAATATTAAGTGAAATAAATTATACACACAAGCTTAAATATCATATGATTTATTTTATGTAAGGAACCTAAACTACAATAAAGAGAAAAATAAGATAGATAATAGGAAATAGTGAGACAGATCTTTTGCAAATGGTAAAGGGAACAAGAGGTGCAAGGAGGAGGGAGGGAGAGAGGGAAGGAGGGAAGGGAAAAGGGATGAAAAAAATTAAGATGTGGTATGTACACGCACCAACTTCCCTGGAGGAATGCAATCATTATGTACTACAAACATGCACTAATAAAATATAAAAATTGAAAAAAATATTGTTTTTGAATTTTAGCTAGAGATTAGGCAAGACTAAGAAATAAAATGCATGTAAATTGGATCAGAAGGTAAACTGTCTGGGTTCACTGAAAACTTGATGTTATATATAGAAAATCCCAAAGATAAGTGTGTTCAAAGCGAGTGGGGGTATTTTGAGGGGAATAAATGGTAATATGTCTTTTAGTGTAACACATTTTTAAAATTTAAACATTCACCGTGTTTTTTGGTCACAGCTTAATACACAAGAATCAGTAACATGTTTATGCTCTAACAGTAAACATTTAAAAAGAAATCAAGAAAACTATTTCCAACAGCTTCCATCAATCAACTGGACACTAAGTTTAACCAAGTAGGTGAAAAATCAGTACACTGAAAACAGTAAAACATTAATGAAAGAAATTGAAAATATGAGTAAATGAAAAAAATATTGCTATGATCCAAATGACCATATCAAACATATGTGATGGTATTGGAAGGTAAAAAACAATAAAATATAGTACTTAAATTTAATAGAACATTAAAAGACCTCAAATAGCTGATGGAATCTTGAACAATAACAGTCATAGAGACAACACATTAGGTAATTTTAAAATATACCACTTTACAAGATTTAGCTATTACAAACTGTGCTGCTATAAACATGGCTGTGCTTATATCACTGTGGTTTGATGCTTTTAATTCTTTTGGGAAAATACCAAGAAGGGGAATAACTGGGTCAAATTGGACCTCTAGTTGTAGTTTTCTGAGGAATCTCCACACTGATTTCCACAGTGGTTGCACCAGTCTACACTCCCACCAACAGTGGAGGAGGTTCCTTTTTCTCCACAGCCCCTCCAGCATTTGTTATTGATTGATTTCCCAATAATAGCCATTCTTTGTGGAGTGAGATGGAATCTCAGCATTGTCTTAATTTGCATTTCTCAAATGACCAGTGGTGCCAAACATTTCTTCATAGATTTATTTGCTGTTTGTACTTCATCTGAGAAGTATCTATTAATTTCAGATGCCCATTTTTGGACTGGGTCTTTAAATCTGGGAGTTCTGATTCTTTTAAGTTCTTTAGAAATTCTGGATGTTAGACCTTTGTCTGGGGAACAGTTGGAAATTTTTTTTTCTCACTCTTCAGGTTGTGTTTTCACTCTGTTGATGGTTTCTTTAGCTGTGCAAAAGTTTTTTTAATAAGATGAGATTCCAATTGTTGATTCCTTCTACTATTTCCTGTATGGTCTAGATTTTGTTAATAAAATCTTTGCCTATACTTATGTCTTCAAGAGTTCTACCTAGTCTATCTTCCAGCAGATTCGACATTTCTATTTTAATATTTAGGTCTTTGATCCATTTTGATTTTAGTTTAGTGCATGGTGAGAGACATGGGTCTAGTTTTAGTCTTTGGCATGCAGAATTCCAGTTTTTCCAGCACCATTTATCAAAGAGGCTAGCTTTCTTCCAGCTAAGACGTTTGCCCACTTTGTAGAAGATGAGGTGGTTGAGTGTATTTTGAGTTGTTTCTGAATCTTCTAGCTTGTTCCAATGACACTCGTTCCAATGATACCTGTACCATGCTGTTTTTATCAACTGATGAATAGATAAAGATGATTTTTTTAATATGGTGGAGTACTACTCATCCATCAAAAAGGATAAATGAGAAATTTCAAGGTAAATGGATACTCCTAAAAATATACTCTTAAGTGAAATAAATCAGACACACATTAGTAAATAACACATTGTTTCTCTGGTATAACAAACCAAAAGTGCAAATAAGGACCAAAATATGCAATCAATATTGTGAAATAGAAGGAAAGTGTTCAAAGTGAATGGGAACTGGGGATGGGGGAAGGGGAAAGGAAGGAAGGGAAAAGGAAAAGAAAAGAAAAAGGTAAAAGATGAGGAAATGGGAAAAAAGGTGTTATAAATAAGGAGGGGAGGAAGAGTCAAAGGGAGGCAAGGGAAGTAGCATAAAGAAAATCAAAATATATCAAATACAGGTATAAAATCCTATGATGAGTGTGATCATTGTGTATATCTAAAGTGTGCCAGTAAAATTTATATAAAATATATGTATGTACAACTTTACAGCAAATAAAATTGCATGATACTAATATGAAAAATAAAATGAGTCATTAGTAGGAAATTAGACACCCTTTGAGATCATAATGTTAAGTGAAATAAATCAGACACAAAAACTTAAATATCACATGGTTTCTCTTACATGAAAAACACAGCCCCCCCAAAAAAAGAACAAAGTAAAAATAGATAACAAGAACTACAGCGCTAGATCTTTCTCAAAAGGGAAGTAGATCAAGAGGAGATGGATAGAGGGAGATCGAGGGGCTGTAGGGGATAGAAGAATTGAGAATGTGTTATGTAGAGGTACTAACTCCACACAAGGAATGTCAAGATGTACTACAAGCATGGGACAAAATAAATAAATAAATAAAAATAAGGAAGGGCTCGAAAGTTGGGTGGAGGGCTAGGGATTTAGCTCAGTTGTTAGAGTGCTTCCCCAGCAAGAGCAAGGCCCTGAGTTCAATCCCTGGCACAAAACAACAACAACAACAACAACAAAAGAGTTGGGTGGAGGGAGGATGAAGAGAAGGGAAAGGGATGAAAAAAAGATTTATGATGTATTATGAATTTGTACCAACATCCCACAAGGACTGTAAACATCATGTACTACACACATGTACAAATAAACTAAATAAAAAATTAAGCAATAAAATTAATACACATTTTCCAAAGTCATATCAAACAATGGAAGAGAGTGGAAACCACAGGAATAAATTCATACATTTACAGTTAATTGATTTTTGCCAAAGGTATCAAGAACACACAATGAGGAAAGGATAATTCCTTAATAAAACTAGATATTGACAGGCAGAAGAATAAAATCATATCCTATCTCTCATTAATGCAAAATCAATAAAAATATTCAAGTCTTAAATATATCTTTTTTCTTTCTTTCTTTCTCTTATTTATTTAATTTTTTTGGTGCTGGGGAATCGAGCTCAGAGTCTTGTGCTTGCTAGGCAAGCACTCTACCACTGAGCTAAATCCCCAGCTCTCAAGTCTTAAATATATCTTGCTGCTTCTTTTTTTCCTGTTCCCCTCTCCTCCCTTCACCCCCTCCTCCCTCCTTATTTATGAAAGCTTTGTTTCCATTTTTTTCCTTCTATTCCTTATTTCTCTTGGCCCTCCTTTCTTTTCCCCCTTCCCCTCCCTTCTTCCCCTTCTCATTTGAACAATTTCTTCCCTTTCCCAATATAATACATTTTAGTCTTTATTTACATAAAGTCTTAAATATAAAACCAGAAAGTATGAGACTACTAGAAGAAAACATGGGAGAAAGCTCCATGATATTGGCCTTTGTGAGGATTTTTTAGACATGGCCCAAAAAGCACAGGAAGCAAACAACATATTGAGAGTTGGGATTGGGTCAGACTAAAATGCTTCGACATAGCAAAGAACAATCAATAAACTGAAGAGGTAATCTATAGCATAGGAGAAAATTTTGCAAACCATACAACTGACAAGGAGTTAATATCCAGACTATATAAGAAACTGACCTCAACAGCACAAAAATACTCCCAAGACACACAAAAGATTTTACTAGATATTCTTCAAAGAAGATACGCAAATGGTCAAAGACATATTAAAAAAATACTCAACACCACTAATCATAGAGACAATGCAAATCAAAACCACAGTGAGATATTTTTTCACACTTGTTAGAATGGCTATTACAGAAAAGAGAAAAGATGACCAGTTTAGGAGAGAATGTGGAAAAATGGCAATGCTTACACACTGTATGTGGGAATATAAATTAGTACAGCCTTACTAGAAAACAGTATGGAAGCTATTAAAAATTTAATATTAAGGGCTGGGGATTTAGCTCAGTGATTAGAGTGCTTGCCTTGTAAGCACAAGGGCCTGAGTTCGATCCCCGGCACCACAAAAAAAGAAAAATTAATATTAGAATTACCATATGTCTCAACAACTTCAGTACTGAGTATGTTTCCAAAGAAAATGAAATTAGTATGTCAAATAAAAATCTGCATGACTGTGTTTGTTGCAGCAATATTCACAAAACTGAAGAAGTCGAAAAAATGTAAGTGTTCATTGACTGTCGAATAGCTAAAGCAAATGTAGTGCACATACATAATGGAATACTAGTCACCCATAAGAAGGGGAAATCCTCTCATCGAAGACAACATGGATGAAACTGGAGATCATTATGAGTGAAATAAACCAGGCACAAAATGACAAATATCATGAGATGTCCACCACATGTAGAATCTTAACACATTGATCCTATATGAGCAGAGAGTAGAATGGTGGTTACCAGACGCTGAGATTGTCAGTGGGGAGAAAGACTGCAGAGACATCAGATAAAGAATGTAAAATTA
>PVJO010035100.1:0-10238 GCA_004026905.1 Hystrix cristata | reverse complement strand
ATAACATGTAACCTAAATAAATCTTCAAGGAATCATATTTGGTGAAAAAAAGCCAACGACAGAAGTTCACATATTGTATAATTTGTTTTATATAACATTCTCAAAATGACTGAATTATAGAAATAGAGGAAACATAAAAGATTACAAATTCTCAAGGACAAAGGGTGATAGTAATTGTGATGCAAGCATCAAATAAAAGAGTAAAATGTCTTTTAGAGATGGAACTTTCCTGTTCAGTGTTTATGTACTGATTCTGATATCAAAATATAGCTTCGCAACATGCAATAGTGTGAGAATCTTTGGATATGGGATATGTCCTATTTCTTAGAATCGTATATAGTTTTAAGATTGTCTTTGAAAAAAATGTTTATGTCTTAAAATTCTCATCCACTAGTAATGTAGTTGTATTATATCAAAATAGAAAAAAAAAATGTGACTTTTATTCAGTGAAGTACCTGCCTTTTGGTGTTCCAGTTTGGTCTGTAATATTTTACCCTTTGTGATAATGATCCCTTACATATACTGCTGTTAACTAACATACAGTTAATTACATTTGTAAGCACAAATATATCTCAATTTCCCGAGCTCTTTATAATATTTCCAGCCAAATGCTCAGAATTTTATGGTTTGTTAGGATTATTCTTAATGCATATAGTCCCCAGCAATTGCCACATGATGCACCTTTCATTTGTTTATCTCAAACCTTGTGCTTAGCAAATAGCAATTCGAATAACATGAACCATGATAACAAAAACATCAGAAACTTATAAGCTAGTAATTATTTTGCATAAAATAAAGCAGGCCAGAGTACATGTGTATTATCTCTTTTGTGCAGCTTAAAGAAAATCTAGTTTGTACAACTTCCACCTACTGCAATATTGTTATTCTGTAGCTATACTGCTTCTCTGCTTTTTATCCTTTTGCATAATTATTTGCATATACCCAGTATCCTATCTCTATTCTCTTTCTTGCATGCAGAACATAATTCCAGCAATTTGTTCTCCTTTCCCTGAATGTCTCTCTTAAAGAAATCAGTTTACATTGACAGTGAGTAGACAGTAGAAGAACCCTGCTGGGTGTCCTTACCATAACCTGATTTCCTTCCTATTTGTTCCATGGGAAATGGTTACCTGCAGTGTTTAAACACACTTTTAGACTGCTGATTCAGAACTAAACAACTTAAAAAGCATACAGAAATGGGATTTGCAGGATCATTTGGAACATTAGAGCTTTAGCTCAAAGCATTTTTTGAACAACAGTAGTAGTTATTTTTATGTAGTGACAGTAAAGTCTCAAATGCAAAAATTCAGTTTCATTGTCCTACTCATAGCATGCCATGCATGACTCCTGGATGACATGTCCCATTTTGATGGCAAGTGTAATTATTTTTAAATGTTTTTATTCAGATAAAATGCTTCTTATGGTTCCTTAAATCTTAATATATTTTATTTCCAGTGGCATTTCCAACTAATTCTCCGGACATACATTTCAATAAACTCTGAAGTGCTCTTGAGATTATTAAGCTTGGAATCAGTTACACAATATGGTGTGGTTCACCCTCACAGTTCTCACTATCAAATAACTTTTGTGACCTCTCAGAAAAGAGATATCAGTGTTCAGTCATGCTCCTGACTCACTGAGGAAAAAATGAGAAAAGGGTAACTGGTCTCTTCAATGATAAACAACTCAAATGAAAGTCCAAGAATTGAATGGATCATAAATACAACATTATATAACAGTAAAGTGAGCTCATAGAGCTATTCTTTGTTCAAGATGTACTAACTAGAAGGGAGCTTCATTTTCATTCGAAGTTCTTAATGTAGTAATTCTAAGAATTACTAAGGTTGGTTCTGTTAAGAGATCTTTACATATTTTATATAACAGTACTTTATCAGCCATTTCTTTTGCTCAGACTATAAAATATCTTCTCATTGCCTGAAAAAGAACTGTTAAAAATAATAATACAAAAAAAGTCGTTTAAAATAGGCAAAAGACCTGAACATTCACCTTAAAAAAGAAGATATACAAATAGCAAGTAAGTTGTCTTAGTCTTCCTTCAAATTTAACAATAATACCTTAGACTGAAGAGATATGAAACATGATAGAGTATTGATCTGCAACCAAACAAAGCTCTCCAGGACCCAGAACACAGATAACTGTAAAATAACAACCAGATAAAGTGAAAAAAAAGAAATAGATTTCTGGGAATTGGGAAGAAACAAATAGGAAAATTATAAATTGGAGAGAATCTCAAGAAAAAAGCATAACACAAATAATAGAACAAAGCAGCCTGGAAGCTCACCCTAGTTCCCAGGGAGGGAAACCTCTCTCTGCAGACACAAGGTCCACAGGATCAGGAGCTCCAAGGAGAAACCATGCATTGGACCAGCAGTACCAGTCCCAAGTAAACATCACGGCTATTGTAAATTGCAAAAACATCCTGAGGTCTTACTCCAAAAGTGAGTTCTTCCACATGGCAAATGAGAGCTGCAGAAGAAATTCAGTGCAGCACCCAGAATATTGCCAGAAAATCTGTAATCTGGAGCCTTTTAAGTGAGGGTTTCATTATTTAAGAGCCAAGGAACAACTACTAAACAAATTCATTTTAGAGTTCTCAGTGTTACCCTCCCACTGTGAGTGCGTGAGAAAAAGTCACAGGAAACAATTACTGAGAGAATGTGGGCTAGACATAGATACCTTGAGAAGTTTAAACTCAGGCTTGGAAGGGCACAGTAGCTTGCTATCTATGGTGAGAAGCCAGGCAAGGAGTGTGTAGCTTTGAGAAGCGTCTGAATCTGAAAGTGCAGGCATTAAATATAGCAATCTGCTGGAACACTCACCCTGCTGCTTCATCAAGCATGGATCAGAGATCTGATTGTTTCCTCCGTCTACCAAAATGAGCAAGGACATTCCTTGCTACGGACAGTTGCCACAGCTTAGGGTAAATACACAGAGAGGATTCATGAATGGGAGGTTTGCGGAGGCTCACAAACCCATAGGCCATAAAATTAGGCAGAGAAAACCATGACTTGTTGAATTTCAAAACTGGATCCTAGAAAGAAAACACTCATTCAAATATAGAGAGTCACTATGGGTTGCTTTTTTGTTTTGTTTTGTTTTGTTTTGTTTTTTGACTCATTTTACTTTTTATTTTCTTTCTGTTTTTTATTCCTTTTCAGCATTTTCTTTCTTTTATTATTTTTTCTCTGTCTTCTTTTTCTTATATATTCCTTTCTTTTGCCTTTATCTAATTTGGTTAATTTCCTTTTGCTCTTTGATAGGATCCTTTAATTACACTTTCACTTCTCTTCCTCATCTTCCATTGGTTATTCTTTTTTAAATTTTTCTTTTACTTCTACTGTTCCACAATCTCTCTATCTTTGCTAGAATAATGATTAAGTTTTATTAACATGTAGTTAACTTTGTGCTATTACCATTGAATTATTTTCTTTTGTTAGTAGAGGTACAATTGTTGCATTTAGTAGATATCTACCACATGTTGATATTTAGATTTTCTTAGCGTTTATACTATATCATAGATCTCTTTTTTATGGTTAAGGGTTGTGCATTTTTGTTTCTTTTATGTCAACATCCCGGTTGTCTTTTATATTATTATTGAAGCTAACGTCAAAGTGATATTGTTGTTGCTATTAATAGGTTTTATCTATATGCCAATATCCAGACTAACTTTATATCATGAAAAAAAAAAAGCTATAGTCCATTCCCAAACAACTATGGGCTGGGCCAATTATATTATATCCACCCCTTCTAAATTAATGGATTTGGATAGATCTTAGGAAAGTGACAAAGGCCTAGAGTTAGCAATGCTGACAGTGCATCATAAAAAACAGGCATTAGCTAAAAAACCTGCATACTAGCAACAAAATCTGTCTACTGTGGGTGCCTGCAGCCTTCAACAAACAAACGCACACACAACAACAACAGCAACAACAACAACAACAATAGAAACATGGAAGATCATGGAACAAAATGCTCCCAAAAGCCCAAAATTTCTCAAAATTGATCTCTAGGGTACCATGGTGGAAGCAATAAAAGCCACATAGCAAAAGTATCAAAAATAATAAAAGAAGACATTAGAAAACAGATAAATACCATGCATGCTGATCTCAAAAAATATAATGAAACAGATAAAATAGCTACTTATGAAAAGCAAGATGGATTCAAATAATACAAAATATGAATGACTACAAAGAATTAGAGTCCATGAAAAGATGCTAACCAGAAATTGCTGATATGGAAAACAACTAAAGTTATGGAGAGCAGAAGTGATGCATGGGAGGACAGAGCATCAGAACCTGAGTATAGGACTGATGTTAGTGGCCAATTACTTGGAGATGCTTTGAAAACAAAAGAACATGAAAAATGTACCCATTTGCTACTACATGACACAAGAAATACTAAGATTAAGTGAAATGAATGAAAAATCAGAAGAAAGCTTAAATGGCAAAAAAAAAAAAAACCCTCTATATAGAAATAAAACTTTCTATACCAGGGAAATAATTTAACATATGATATGTTAGTCATGAAAAACAGCAAGGAGGCAGGATCAGAAAAGAACTCCCCCACAACGTACTACATTCAAAATCACAGAAGTTCAACAGGAGGACAGAATCTTAAAAAATATTAGAGAAAAGCAACAAAATCATGTATAAATGTAAACCCATTAGAATTACAAAAGACTTCTCAACACAAATCTTAAACACCAGGAGATCTTGGAGAAAAATGTTTCAAAATTAATGGAGAAATGATGTATTTCTATGACAAAGAACACCTTAAGAAATTTATGACCACAAAAACAGCAGTTCAAAATATTAGTAAAGATCTCCTAGAAAAAGGTGACAAAGCTAACAATGTCAATGAGTCTAATAGAATGAATAAACAAGGCACAACGAGCAGTTGAGCTGAAGGGAGGAAAAGGAAATCAGCAATGGGAAAATAATGCAATGACAGGAATATGTCAATAATTTCCAGTAATAAATCTGAATGTGTATGGTCTCAAATCTTCAACATACACCGATTGGCAGATTGTAACAATAGCAAAACAAAACAAAAAACCCTCAATAGTATGCTGTATACAAGAAACACATATAAACCAAACAGATATTCCTAGGCCAAAAAAAAAAAAAAAAAAAAAAAAAAAAAAAAAAAAAAAAAAAAAAAAAAAAAAAAAAAAAAAAAAAAAAAAAAAAAAAAAAAATAAAAAAAAAAAAAAAAAAAAAAAAAAAAAAAAAAAAAAAAAAAAAAAAGACGGAAAATACTATTCCATGCCACCAGGACCCCAAAAGAAAGAAAAGCAACTATCCTATTTTCAAACAAAGTGGATTTTAAGCCAAACTTATAAGAACAAGCAAAAAATTTCAGCAAATATCACTTAAAAGTTCGACAGAGACAGCAATTATAAATGCATATATACTGAACAATGACACACACAAATTCATAAAACAAATACTAATGGAAATAAAGCATTAGACAAAGGTCACACAATTTTATTAGAGGACAGCAATGTTCCACTATCATGAAAAGACAGGCCAAGAATACAGAAAATCAACGAAGAAATATCAAATTTTAATCACACCTTGGAACAAATGGACTTAACAGATCTCTACAGAGCATTCCATTTAACAAAACCAGAATATACATTCTTCTTAGGAACCATTCTTCTTAGACCAAAATTATCCCATACATATTATCAGATCATGATCCAATTAAAGTATAAGTCAATAGAAAAACAAACCACAGAAATTATACAGACACACAGAAAGTAAACAATACGCTCTTGCATAATCAATGGTTCATGGAAGAAACCAAGGAAGAAATTATACAATTCCCTGAATCAAACAATAATACCACTACCATGTACCAGAACCTATAGAAAACAAACAAAGCCATCCTAAGAGGTCAGCTTACACATGTGAGTGCCCATGTGAGGAAAGCACAACAAGACCCCAAAATAATTTAAGAATGCACCTTGTGGTCCTAGAAAAGCAAAGCAATCCAAATCAAAAGCTCATACAAAAAAGAAATTTATAAAGATCAGGGTGGAAATTAATGAATTTAAGAATAAAATGTACAAAGAATCAATGAGTTGAGGAGCTGGTTTTACAAAACAATAAGCATAATAGACAAACCTACAGACAATTTTGCCAAGATAAAGAAAGAACAGCCCCAAATCAATTCAATTTCTAATGGGAAGAAATGAAATCAAAACAAACACAGAAGATAGCGATAGCAGAATTTTTGGTAACTGCTTTGCAAATTGGTGCTTTAGTAATTTCAAGAAACCAGAAGAAATAGATACATATAATTTTGAAAATGGAACAAAAAAGATATGAAGATTCTGAACAATGTAAAAATGGCAATGAAATTGAAGCAGTTGTTTTAAAAACTTCAAGTAAGAAATGACCAGGACCTGAAGAATTCACTGCTCAATTCTACAAGAACTTCTGTGACACATTAATGGGGCATAACAGTGGGAATAAAAAACCCATCACATATTTTTCTAGTTTTCTACTGTACTTTTTCTATTTTTCTACTGTAAATTTGTACTTTAGCATTATAGTAGCTGGCTGAGGGTCTCAGTAGCTTCACCTGGGGAACACAGGTGCTTACCCACTCCATAAGACAAAAATGCATTTGTTGTGACACCTCACAAGCTGAACAGAAAGCATTCATAGGTTTGCTATTCTTTTAGCCTGGCTCTATCTTGCTAAAATTGCAAGAATGTAAAAGGTTTATGGAGGTAAAAGACTTATGGATGTGGGTTTCAGGTTTGTAGAATAACAATGGCCCTGAGGAGATTTGGGTTCCTTCAAAATTGCCTGAGGCATGCAGACTAAAGCACCCAGCAAGAAAGAAAAAGAACTGATAACCTGGCTGCTATTCACTCAAGGTTTGAACAGTTTGTGGGTAATCGTCAAGAAATTCACACACCATCTGAATACATGACTATTGATGAACACCTAGAAGCATTTCATGGCCACTGTAGCTTAAGGCTGCATGTGCCAAAAACAATCTTCAAAATATGGCAGAAAAATTCATGCCCTTGTGGATACAAAGAAATTATGATTTCATTTTAGAAGTTTACCCTGGAATTCAGCCACCAAGCCCTTATTTGTATGGTAATAAAATGAATGATGTTATGAAGACCTGTTGCTCCTGTCTCCCAAACTAATTGGAATGTGACATTCAACAATTGATATTACAAGGATATTACATTTACTAACAGGGCACAAATTAACCAGTGTAGGAACTGTAAACAAGAACAAAGCTGAAATTCAAAATGAAATGCTTGAAATTTCAAAACAGAGAATTGTATAGTACAATCTTTGGGTTTCAGAAAGATATAACATTGGCCCCATATATGGCAAAGAAAAACAAACTGGTACTGCTGATGTCAACATTGCACCATGATCCACAAAATTGAAGCCTGAGATGGTAACTTTCTGCAACAAAACCAAAGATGAAATAGATACTGTTGATGAAATATGCAGCAACTATGTTGTCACTCAAAACACAAAGCATTGGCCAATGGTTCTGTTTTACTCTATCCTAAACATGTGTGGGATAGTTTGATAGTTTACAAAGAAAATAACAAGTGCAAAAGAAAAAAAAATGCAAAAATAAAAATGTGGCACGTGGTGTTGTGGTAACAGATGAATAGGCAAGCCTAACATCACAAAGACCCACTACGACAACAGGAAGAACAAAAAGATGTCAACCATGCCCTATAAAAGAGGACAGAAAAACAAAACATATATGCTATAGTGTGAGACATGTGCAAGGAACATTAGGTTTTGATGTGTGAAGACTGCCTTGGGGGTGACAGTGGAAGTAAGGGTTATCTCTGTGGTAGACTTTTGCTTGCATTTACATTGTAGTTCACATAGGAATTTATTTCTGATGTAATCTTTTAAGTTTTGTAAACAAGTACACAGCTGATGTGAAAGTGTTGATGTCTGTTCTAAGCACTCATTACATATTTAATATTTTATTTTACTGATATCTTATTTTGCTGCTAAGTGCATGTTGTACAACATAGGAAGATTCCGACAAAAGAGGAAGACAAGAAAGGGGACAAGAATGGCATAGAACAAGGAAAGGAAAGTAAGCATGTGTGCTGTCAATGTAAGCAAGATGTGTGAATGGAACATGTAGTTGTAATGTGTGAAGACTGTCTTGGAGGTGATAATTGAAGTGATGATTAATTCTGTGGAATTTGTATTTATTTTGTAGTTCACACAGTGTTACATCTGGAGGTGGACTGTGAGCTGCTGCCCTGTTAGAAAAGGCAGCTTCTGGTGATTATAAACCCAGCTACAGTAAAGAATTAAAGAAACCAAGTATATCCCTTGAATGACCAGTGATGTTGAACATTTTTTCATATGTCTATCTGCTGTTTCTACTTCTTCATCTGAGAAATGTCTATTCATTTCTGATGCCCACTTTTGGATTGGGTCTTTAAATTTGGGTTTCTGATTTTTTTTTGAGTTCTTTATATATTCGAGATGTTAGTCCTTTGTCAGAGGAATAGCTGGCAAAAATTTTTTCCTACTCTGTGGGTTCTCTCTTCACTTTGTTGGTAGTTTCTTTTGCTGTACAAAAGCTTTTTAACAAGATCAGGTCCCACTTATTGATTCTTTGTGATATTTCCTGTGCAACTGGGGATTTGTTCATAAAGTCTTTGCCTATACCTATGTCTTCAAGAGTTCGACCTATCCTATCTTCCAGTAGATTTAGTGTTTCTGTTTTAATATTTAGATCTTTGGTCCACTTTGATTTTAGCTTAGTGCATGGGGAAAGATACAGGTCTAGTTTTGACCTTTGGCACGTGGAAAGCCAGTTTTTCCAGCACCATTTATTAAAGAGACTATCTTTCTTCCTGTGAGGTTGTTTGGCCCCTTTGTCAAAGGTAAGGTGAATGAGAGTGTTTGGACCCATTTCTTCATCTTCTAATCTGTTCCGTTGGTCCTGGGGTCTGTTTTTGTGCCAGTACCATGCTGTTTTTATTACACTAGCTTTGTAGTATAGTTTTAGGTCAGGGATTGTGACGGCCCCTGCTTTGCTTTTGTTGCCCAGAACTGCTTTTGCTATTCTAGGTTTCTTTTGTTTCCAAATGAATTTTAGGGTTGTCTTCTCTAATTCTGTGAGGTATGCTATGGGTAATTTAATTAGGATTGCATTAAATTTGTATAGCAATTTTGGGAATATGGCCATTTTCAGTATATTAGTTCTTCCTACCCAGGAGCAAGGGATATCTTTCCATTTTCTGATATCTTCTTCAATCTCCTTTTTCAAAGTACTGTAGTTTTCATCGTATAGATCTTTTACTGTCTTCATCAGATTGATTCCTAGGTACTTCATTTTTTTGGATGCTATTGTGAAAGGTGTTGTTTCCCTAATTTCTCTCTCTGTGAGTCTGTTGTTTGCAAATTAAAACAACCCTGAGAGTCCACCTCACTCCACAAAGAATGGCTATTATCAACAAATCAGCCAATAACAAATGCTGGAGGGGCTGTGGAGAAAAATGAACCCTTCTCCACTGTTGGTGGGAATGTAGACTGGTACAACCACTATGGAAATCAGTGTGGAGATTCCTCAGGGAACTAGGACTAGAGATTCCATTTGACCCAGCTATTCCACTTCTTGATATCTTCCCAAAAGAATTAAAAGCATCATACCGCAGAGATATATGCACACCCATGTTTATAGCAGCACAGTTTGTAATAGCTAAATCGTGGAAGCAGCCCGAATGCCCATCAACAGCAGAATGGATTAAGAAAATGTGTTTTTTTAATACAATGGAGTACTACTTTGCCATAAAGAATGATAAGCTTGAGATATTCCTAGGTAAATGGATGCATCTTGAGACCATACTCTTAAGTAAAATAAATCAGACACGCATGTTTAAATACCACATAGTTTCTCTGGTGTGTGAAACTGAAGTGTAAATAAAGACTAAAATGTATTATATTGGGAAAAGGAAGAAAATATCCAAATGGGAAAGGGAACAAGAGAGGGGGAAAGGAACAGAGAGTCAAGAGAAATAAGAAATGGAAGGAAAAAATGGAAACAAATCTTTTGTAAATAGGGAGGGAGGAGGGGATGAGGGGAGGAGAATAGGAAAAAAAGAAGCAACAAGATATATCATGTACAGGTACAAATTGTCTATGATAAATGTTATCAATATGTACATCTAAAGTGTACCATTAAATAAAATT
>PVJO010035099.1:0-10241 GCA_004026905.1 Hystrix cristata | reverse complement strand
GTGCATTAGCGTCTTTGGCAGGTCTCTATAAGTGAATCATAGACAGGCCCTTGGAATTTTTGCAAAGCTCTCATATTTTAAGCAATCTGCACTATCCTTTTGAGAAGACAGCTGTTGGTGTGCTAATGGTATTTATTGGATACTAGATGCTTAATCGTGGCCCCGAAGATACTGTGTGTCCTGAGTTTTCCATACTGAAATGGAAGCAATCAATTTGGATATGCACACTCCATTAGCAAATGGAAGTAGTATATATATATATATATAGACTTGCAGTTGTGAGAGGTGGGAAGATGTCTGACCCATGGACAGAAGAAGTGAAGACAGAAGCCTGGATTACAGAACATTTTGTCTGATATGCCAGCACCACCCTTAAGTAAAATGCTATAGTACTAATACTCCTTTATAAACCACTGCTATAAGACACTATAAGACACTGCTATTCGACACTATAAGTCAAATCCTCCCTAGTATGTAGAACCTCAAAGAGTATAATTCCCTTTGTCTGGAAAGAGAATTAAACAGATGTGTAATTTTTTATATCATCGTGGTCTACGGCCCATATCTTGGCTATAATATCAAGGACTTGAAAAGGACATGATTGAAAAAATGATGATGGAAATCTTACAGGAATGTCTTTGAAGTAGAACTAATGAGTTGTTCCAAAATGTGAAGATACCTGTGTTTCACTTGAATGTTCCTAAAGGGTGATATCACCAGGAGAGATGTATTAGCTCATTTTCTTTTCCAATAATAAATAAATAGAGGTGGAGCATTTATTTATTTATTTACTTACTTATTTACTCGCTTTGTATACTGGGGGTAGAACTCTAAGCCTTGCATGTGTTAGGGAAGCGCTCTACCCCTGCGCTATATCACCAACCCTGAACATTTATTTTTTAAAAAGCTTTATTTCGCTCACACATTTGGACATTGGAAGTCCCGAAAATATGACACCAACTATAATGAGAGCTACCACCTGCTTGTCTGCATCATCTCATAGTAAATGACCTCACAACAGCAGGAGTGTGTGTGAAAGGGAGATCTCTCATCACCCTTCTAGAAGCCCAAGAGATATGGTGAAAGAATACTAATACCTTCTCACTAAGCCCCAACATTTGCTGACACTTAGATTACTTCTTCATGTTCCTTTGTGTTCTGCTAGCAAAATCGGTGGCAGCCATTTATCTTTGCAAAAAGGAAAAATACTTTATTGAAAGCCAGCTCTGAGAAGATGAAAGGGCGCACTTGTCACAAATCACTATCTCCCTCTATACAGGTGAGTAAAGATCTTTTATAGCAAGAAACAGAGTGAAGGAGGACACAGGGAGATAATTCAAATCTCCACTCTTGCTTTAACACTTCCAGACATCTTCAGCTCATTATCCCCTTTCTCGTGGGAGGCAAACTGGGCTCCCAGACTCTGCGGTCAGCCTCTGAGTCTTTGTCCACTCACCTACTGAGCAGGGAAGTGTGTAGGCATTTATGACATAGGCCGGAGGGATTTTGTTGAAGCCACTTATCAATAACAGAGAAAAATTTCTAACTTTTACAGTTCCATTTTATAATGCCTGACACAACTCCCACTTGCTTTGCTTTAGCCTTCGATCTTGAGGACCTTAAAGTCCAACATTTCCATGAGTCCGAATGTTGCCCATTTTCTTCTCATTTAAACAAAAATCTGCCACCAGAATAGAGTAAATGCAGTGTTTTAGTTACTTTTCTCTCGTTGTTGGGACAGAATACTCGACACCCAAAGTTAGGGGAAGAAAGGTTTATTAGCTCACAGTTTGCAGAGGTTTCAGTCTATAGTCCACTGGGTCCGAGGTGGCGGGGGCGTGCAGACCGGCAGCGGCAGCCGGCGGGCCGCAAAGTAAAGTGAGGAAAATGCAAGGAATGTATGCAAATAAGCAATGCAAACAAGCAGCTAATTAGCCTCTTCCTATATCTTTTATCTAGGCTACCTGCCCCCAGGGCGGCCCGCACTCCCGCCCCCAATTTCAGTCTCACATCCTTGATCCCAGCAGAACAATGCCAAACCGATCAATGGATCAATTTAGTAATCACACACTCTAGATCCAGCTATCTCTTACCACATGAGGCTTTGGGGGGACATCTAGACACAAACCATAACATGCAGTATGAGTCCCAAGCTACAAAGCAATATTTTCTTTATAAATTTATCATACTCAAGTCCTGATGAAAAGAACTTCAGTTTAGTGCTCAGTATATTTATCATGCAAGAAAACAACCAGTATAATATTTTTACTTATTTCCAGTTTAAATTTTTTGGAAGAACATTAATAATACATTAAAAACTTTTGTGTTCGTGAATGAAGGATGAATATTTTTAACCAAGCTAATAAAGTGCAAAAAACTTAATTCATCAAAAATCAGAACTCTAAGGGCATTAATATTTGAATATGACTGAAAATTATTGATCTATCCTTCCACGATGTTATACTTACTTATAGGATAAAATACATTATGAAATCTAAGAATTTCTATTCAACATCTTTCTCACTGACCCTATGACTTGCTTGTTTCTCAGGCTGTAGATAAATGGATTTAACACAGGAATTATGACAGTGTAAAATAAAGAAGCAATCATATCCTGATCATCTGCTTGTGAAGATGTGGGATGCACATACATGGAGAGAAGAGGACCATAGTACAGAGACACAGAGAAGAGATGTGCTCCACAGGTGGAGAAGGCTTTGCTTGCACCCCTTTCGGATTTCTTTTTTAAGATTGTAAATAGAACAAATGTATAAGAAAGAAAAATAGTCATAATGCTGAATACTTGTATTGAGCCAGAGAAAATGAAAAGCATTAGATAATTAATAGCAGGATCAGTACAGGAAATCTTTGTCAGTGGTATAACATCACAATAAAAATGATGTATTATGTTGGAATTACAGAACATTAATCTGAATATAAAGCCTTCATGTAGTGTGGCATGAAGAAAGCCACCTACAAATGATAAAACCGAAAGCTGGATGCATAGTCTATTGGTCATAATCAATGGGTAAAATAATGGTTTGCATATAGCTACATAGCGATCATAAGCCATTGCCGCCAAGAGGAAACATTCTGTGGTTGCACTGATTACAAAGGAGAAAAATTGTATCATGCATTCTGAGAATGTTATCACCTTATTGTTGACTAATAAGTTAACAATCATTTTCGGTGTCACAGTGGATGATAACCAAGCATCTATGAAGGCTAAATTCCCAAGGAAAAAATACATGGGGATGTGAAGTTGAGGGTCACTCCTGATGAGTGTAATCAGACCCAGGTTCCCCACGATGGTGGTGAGGTATATTGCCAGGAACACCATGAACAGGGGGACCTGCCACTCTGGTTGATATGGGAGTCCTGTGAGGACAAACTCTGTCAATAGCGTTGCATTTTTCACTGACATTTCCTTACTGGAGGTCTCCTGAAAAGAAATGGGCATGAATATGTAAAACATTTATAAGGATTTATAATGAACAAATGAAAGATAAGAGTAGAGAGAAAATCAGTCTTACATATTTATAAAATGCACTTGTCAGAATATATAGTACTATAAGAAAATAAACTAATTTTGAGGAATTAAATGGCATAAACATCAATTAATTCAGTTCAAGCAAAACCAAATGTACAGGAAATGAAAAGCTTTCTAAATTTTTGACCAATTACTTTATTGAGAGATATTTCTTGTGTTTTGAAATTCTGTTCTAGACATGTGCAGAGTCCAGAGCAAAGCTATCTGGCCGTAAATATAAACTGAGTTGAATGACTTGTGAAGGAACTTAATTAGATTCCTCAAATAGCCGGCTTTCACTCCGATATTTTAAGATATGGAATGATATGTTAAAATATGCTTTAAATTAAATATTTGGTAGTACACATAATGCCTTTGGAAGGGAATATTAAAGTCAGCAATACTAATCAGGAAGCTGTCATCGTCCAGCACTCTCAAAAGCATATATATTTTGTAAGGAAGCTAATTGTACAAAACATAGATTGTGAGGTATTACTTCAGAAATTGTTCATAATTCAAGAATGAGACAAGAATCTGTATTTTTAGAATGTTTCTCTGATGATACAAACATAAGTGTGGTGCCTCCTCTGCACATGATATGACTCTTAATAATTAGGAGAATGAAGAGTCTCTAAGACTCAGACACGTTTTAGGTATTAAAGGGCATTGGGTGAAAAAATGGTGATTGAGTAAGTGATAATCAAGAATGAAACAGAGAACTACATTTAATTATGAAATTTGTGGAGGAAGAATCTCTTCAAACACTGGGGGAAATCTAATAAAATACGTAAAACTACTACATGCTAACAAAAGAAACAACAAGGGTGTCATTGGTGTGGCTTGAGGCACAGGTATGGCTGACCTCTCCATCAGTGAGGGTAGAAAAGAAGAAGATGGGAAAAGAGAAAGTATTAAAAAAGGAGCAGAGAACTATGACAGATTTTGAGGTAGATGAAAACAACAAGAGACTGGAAGAGGAACAAATGGAGAGTAGCAAATATACGTAGATGAGTAGAGAAAAATCAAGACCAAGATTTGGCAAAGAAAGGTTGAACTGAGATGAAAGGAAAGGCTCAGAGGTTTGGATGCATATGCTTTCCTTAATCCTGGAATTCATTAAAAGTTATCTACTAAAATATCTTTTTCCCATTCTATTCAAAGTACAGAGTATTTTTCCCCCATGGAATGTGAGTATAAACTAGAGGCCTCATGTAAATTCTTGTTACAGAAATAGTGTGCTGTTCATAAATGTATTAGCCTTTCCTCAGTGTTCTTTCTGCATTTAAATTCTCCATTATCTTTAAATCTGAGGACAATGTGAGAACTATAGTTTTAATCCTTAAGAGTGTATACTGATAATTTGCCAAGGTAGTAGATTTGGGAAAGTCTCACCACCAACAACAAAATAGTTACTATATGAGATGAAGGATGCTATTTTGTTTTCTATGCTTTTTAGTTGACTATGGACATGCATATCAAAGCATCATGTGGCAACCTCAAATAGATACAATAAATATTTTATTTCTTTATCTTCATATTATCATATTTGAAATGGACTGCTTTTAGAAATCCCACTTGTTTAAGATATATATATATATATACACACATATGTGTGTATATATACACATGCATATATATCTCTCTCTGGATAGATAGATAGATAGATAGATAAATAGATAGATAGATAGATGCATGGGCATATCAGATGTGGAAAAAAGGATAGGGATAATATGTAAATAGCACCTTATATTTTAAATGAGAATTATGACTAATTATACATAATGGACCATTTTATCAGAATCACCAGGAATATTACTCATATAAGAATTGTTGTGACTTGAGTATTTAAATCTAGTTTTAAATTGCTTAAAGTTCTAGATATCATTATAAAGTGATATAAAGGAAAAAAATCAGTCTCAGAACATTATTGCTTAGTCATATTTTAGCTGAAACTAAAATATGAAACTAATTCACTAGTTTTCAATTGTCATATTGCTAATTTTGTACTTTATACACCCAATCTAAATCGTTACAATTTTAAAAATATTTCTAGCTTGCATACAAAGATTTTTAAAATGTGTATTATTTGATCTTACCTACATATTACAAGAGACTGTGGAGATCCTTTCATATATTAGGCTTCATAAGACAAAACAAAATACGTAGAATTAACAATAACAAACATTTGCATACTGATCAATTTTGGAAGTTTCATTTACCACTCTCAGCAAAATATTGTTTATATAACTTTGCATTGAACACAAGTCAACCCGTTATATAGCGTTGTGCTTTTCCCAGCAGTGGAAGGAGAGCAGACTTGAAGGTCTCCTAAGAGTACCAGAGAGTTCCCAGGAGAAAACTGCAGCTATTCTACTAGGCACTGTGAATCTGGACATGAACGAGAATTCCAGGTTGTCCCCAGGCATTACAGACAGCTGCAATCATAAACTTCAAGTCATCAAAGATGTTTCTCATTTTAATAACTAAATATTGTGCTTGCACTTAGTATTTTACATCAAAAACGACAAAGTTAGGGGTTGGGTATTTAGCTCAAGTGGCGGAGTTCTTGCCTAACAATCCCAAGTCCCTCAGTCAATCTCTAGCAAAAAAAAAAAAAAAAAGACAAATTTACAGAAACTAGTTTGTATCTAAAACATATGGTTCTGAGAACTGTGAATACCATGGTTCTGTCTGAGCTAATCAAAACATGTTGTGAAGCCCAAGATCTAGAGTCCCTGCAGAAACTGACCCAAGTAATGTTATCGTCTACATGGAGGGTGTATCTGAAACCTAGATAAATACCAAATTTCTCCACTTTCAGGGAAAATTTGATGAGAAATTGTACTAGTCAAACACTAGAAGAAGCAGCTAAAGAAAACCAAAAAATATTTCTCAGTGGAAGGTGACCTATGTGTATGATTCACTAGCTTACATGCCCATTAATTTCCTAGATATCTTGTTAAAATGCAGGTTTGTTTCTGTAATTCTGGTCTCAAGTTGTGACGTCTTAATCAGGTGATACCTGTGCACCCACCACCCATCAGGCCTTCATCATTGGAGAACCTAGATTATAAGAAGGCCTTGATTAGAGAATACAAAACTGTAAATACTACTAACCTTCAAAGTGAGGAGCTGCACAGAGCCACAGGGAGTGAGCATTTAAGATATCATGAAGAATTCGTGAGGCCAGATCAGACATTTTGTTCTGTTCCCAGGTTAAAGGAGAACAATTACAGAATTATGAACATGTAACATGTTCAAAATTCCTTTGAAGCATGCACAAAGCAACCTGTGAACAAATGTTCATTTGAGAAAAGAAAACTCAATATACTCATTTATGACATTTGTCTTTGATACCTGAGTACTGATATGTAACTACCTCTATAGTAAAAGGATTTTTTAAATTAAAAGTTTAGTCTCTACTCGTCTTGTGACTGGAAAGATAGGAGGAAAATAAAAGTCATATGAGGGTGATCAAAATATATGGCAAAACATTAAGATAAAAAAAAATCACAGTTAATTACACATTGCCAATTTGAATCCCCTTCAGAATTTGCCCACTCACTTTGACCCAAACTTTCCCTGCATCCTTCCATTGTTCTGAGGCAGTCTGGAAGTCCTCGTTTGTGAGTGTCTGTAGGAAGTGTGATCAGCCATATAGTGAAAGCTGATTTCAAGTGCCACCCAACAGAAAGGCAGGTCCTTAAAACACTATAGTGTGTCATAATCCATGTTATTCGGGAGATCTGGTACTGTGCAGCCTCAAGCTCTTCCCCAAAGTCAAAATGGCAGAGAAAAATAAATGTTCTGAATTTACTCGGAACATCGAGGCAGTGACAACTGCACAAACAAAAATATCTCATATTTTGGGGAGACTCGTTAATCTGCCTGCTTGCTTGGACATTTGCTATTGAAAAGGAATCACGAAGAGGGCAGAATAACACAGGTAGAAGAGGACTCATTCCAAGAGCCCTGCTAAAATGAGGAAGAAGAAACCTGATTTGCACATACCTGTTAATGTGATTGAAACTCAACTTACTTTGACGGCCGACTTACTCTTTTGTCCAAATATTTCTTAGCTCCTTTTTTTCCTGTCATTGATTATAGATGGTCCTCACTGATGCTTCCAGTATGGGCTGTTTTTTCAATTTTAGTCATCTTAATCAGTGCGTTCTGACTTACCATTTTGATTTTATTTACATTTTACTGAAGATTAAGACAGCCCAATATTTTTGTATACTTATTTGATATCTGCATAAATTCATCTTTGAAATACCCGTTCAAATCTTTTGCACGTTGGTCTCTATTTGTGGGGCTGAGTATCCACTCAAGGACCTTATGCATACTAGGATACTAATGATCTACTTTCCCAGACCTTTTTGCCAATTTTCTAATTGGGTTACTAGTATTATATTTACTGTTTTTTTATTTCTTTATACATTCTGTGTGAAATACATTTTTTGCAAATATCTTCTCAGTGATCTTGACCATTGCTTCCTTCCAGAAGACATCACACTGGTCTATTCCATTGTTGCCATATTGTTGATTTGACCTAGTGAACAAGAAATAACCACCATTTCATATTTATTAGTAATAGTGTTTCATCCAAAGATGAGAAATGAATCATACAAAAATCTAATGGCCTTCTCACTCAGTAAAACCTCTAAGAATCAATGAAATGGGACATATAAGATATCCTTTCTAAGGTAAAGCAGAAGACTTTTGCATATGGCCTCTCACATTAGCAAAATGAGGCACAGAGTCTAATGAATTTGTTTTATTTGGAGGCTATATTTTCCTCATTTGGGCATATTATTCTGATCTAATTACCAAATGTCCAGAAGAGCTTCTCCTTGTGAGTGGAATACAAATACAGCAAGGCTGTGCAGATTTTCCTCTTCAAATGATATCATATAATCCAGCATCCTCACTGTATTTTTCTTATATTTCACGTCCTGTAGTGTTTAGGAATTGGAGTGCACTATTATTTGGTGCATATATGTTTTTAATTGTTTTCTCTTCTTATTAAATTGTCCCCTTAACCAAGACATAGGGACATTCTTTGCCTTTTCTGATTAGGTTTGGCTTAAAGTCCAGTTTGTCTGAAAACAGGATAGCTAATGCTTCTTTATGGGATTCTTATTGCACGGAAAATTGCTTGATTTTCTGATTCTTGATTTTTAGTCAGTGAATTTCTTTTCATTTTAAATGTTTCTTGTATACTGAATACAAATCTATTTTTAAATATGCAGCCTCAGATACTTTATTGTAGGAAAAAATGAAGTAATACAGCTGTCCTTCTGATGCCAGTCTTTGGCAAGCAGTCACATAACACACAAATATCTTCACATTTTTAGCACATTCATGTGAGTTTACACCCCATACTTTTCCCACAGATTTCTTCATATTCAATTTTTCAATCATGTGTCTTTCCAGTCCTTGACATTCCAGACAAACTATTGGCCATAATCTAAATTGATGAATTATTGTACATTGTCATTTCTCCTTCCAGGCAAAGTGAATAACTAAGTGCATTGCTTTAGATACTACCTACTAAGTGGATTTCACTGCAATAATTTCTTTAGGAATTGGTCATAAAACCATAGTACCACAGCATTTTGCTTAAGGTTGGTGTTAGTATATCAGGCAAAATCTTCTGTAATCCAGGTTATGTCTTCTTTTCTTCTGTTAATTGATCAAGGAAACTTCACTTGCAGACACCAGTGCAGGGTGGGAGAGAGAATATAGTATTAAATGAATGGAAATGATGGGAATTTAGGCTACTTCTTGGTCCCAAACATGTGCATACCACTTCTTTTTAATGGAGTGCTATTGTGCATGTCCAAATCTATGGATCGGTGGGTCAGATAGTAACAAATTCATGATGAAACACAAGGACATCATGGGGTCCATGACTAAGTGTTTAATCTCAACTAAATCCCATTAGCATGCCAATAGTTGTTTTCCTAGAATGAGAGGAGATTTGCTTAACATACAAGGACTTTACAAAATGCTAAGAGCCTATCCTATGTCCCACCTGTAGAGTCTGCTGGAGTTTCCAATCAGTGTTGTACATGTCTCTGTCAAGTCTTGGAAACAACCTAAATGCCCAACAACTGATGAATGCCTAAAGAAGATGTGGTTTTTCTAGACTCACTGTTTTAAAGCAGCACAATTGGAAAAAAAAAAATCTAAGACCAGAGGGCTTTACACACATACCCTTCTCTTCTTATTAAATTGTCCCCTTAACCAAGACATAGGGACATTCTTTGCCTTTTCTGCTTAGGTTTGGCTTAACATCTAGTTTGTCTGAAAACAGGATAGCTAATGCTTCTTTATGGGATTCTTATTGCACGGAAAATTGCTTGATTTTCTGATTCTTGATCATTAGATGAATCTAATGTGTAAATGTGATTATCTTTGAAGAGAGGGGCAGGGAAGATCCAGGTGTGGCCAGGGATGCAGCATAGATAACACCACACAGCCTTGGAGGTTAGGTCAGGACCTTTGTTGCTTCCCCCAACATACTGCTGCTGAGAATTTTTAACATCATAATAATATGTTCAGATTTTCTTTTTGAGTATTAACGGTAGAACTTGTCAGTAAACGTTCAGAAAAAAATCTTTATTCGTTGTGGCATTTAGATTTGATATCTGAAACAAGATATATAAATATCTACACAGCAAATGTCAACTTTCACTGGCAAGAAAGT
>PVJO010035098.1:0-10183 GCA_004026905.1 Hystrix cristata | reverse complement strand
TTTCACCCTGCAGGCCAAACGGTCTGTGAGGGTGAAACCAGCCATGAGCGATAGGAATGAGCCTGGCTGCCTTGCTTAAAACACTTTATTATTGACAAAAGCAGTCTGCTAGCCCCCTTGTGCCTGGCACAGGCCCTGCCAGGCGTAGGAGGCCCTAAAACTGGAAGAGATGAAGTCTCTGGGGACCAGGAGCCTGAGGAGCTGGAGCAAATCTGCTCAGCCTGGAAGCTCAAATCGGCAACCTTCCTCTCGGGGTGGGAGCTGGTCAAGGTTCTTCCACTTACCGTTGAAACTTTTCAGTGTCGAAAATCCTGTCATCAGCAAAACAAAACACCTATTGCTCAATGGCTTCCTTACCACAGAGAAGCCCAGGACTTTCTGGCATTCGATCAACACAAAGCCAGAGCCCAAATTTCTGGAAATGCCTCCCGGGCGGAGCATCCTGGTTTGTTTCTCTGTCAACGTGAGGATAAATGCAGCTCTTGGTTTCAGGAGAATCTCAGCCTCTTGTGGTGTGGCAAGCAGCCAGCGCCACCCCAGCGAGGAGCTGCAGGCCTGGGATCCAGCAGCCTGGGACGCCGGGAGACACAGCAGCCGGCAGCCAGTTATGTCCCAGGGAATCCCTGGTTCCCTAGGCCCTGCGCCGGGAGCCAGGACAGGTGTGGGGGTTCTCTCCTGCAGAATGCCACCCTGTCACCGCCTTCCCTGATCCGTCCCTGCCCGGCCACATCGTGAAGCCGAAGCAAGAGGTTTTGTTCTAGGGCTGGCAATGAGTCTCCCTCAGGATAAATCTGTTTGAGCCGGAGACAAATCCAACCAGGCCTGATCTGATCTCTTCCTCTGGCTCAGGATTGATTTATCTCCAGTCTCCTGGAATTTAAAAAAGAGGCTCAAAATAATGCACCAAAGTCCTGCCTTTTAGCCTAAAACCAGGGGGAAGCCAGACTGAGCTATAAGCTCGATGCACAAAGTCCTGATGAAGAAAGGAAGGGGGAGGCGGGAGCTGTACTGAGCTGGCTAGTCCAGGCCCCAACTGAAGGCCCACTGGGAACCCATCAGAGTGCAGGCCCCTGCTGCCAAAGTATCAGATTTTTCCATAGAAAGCCCCGATTCAGATGTGGGTAAGAAATTCCCAGATTTTTAATTCCTCAAAAACCCTTTTAAACTGGGCACAGTGATTCATGCCTGTAATTCCAGCTACTTGGGAGTCTGGGGCAAGAGGCACACAAGTTCGAGCCCAGCCTGGACAGCTTAGCTAGACTCTATCTCAAAATAAATAGACAGGTTGGGGATGTAACTCAGTGCTAGAGTATCTCTAGGTTCAATCCCCAGTACCAAAAGAAAAAAAAAAAAAAAAGAAAGAAAGAAAATTGGGAGATTTTTGTTACTTTATTTACAGTGCTGGGGATTGGACCCAGTTTCTCCTGCCTTTGCATGTGATCTACCACTGAGCGGCCTCCTCAGCTGACTTTTGTTTTTGTTTTTCAGTACTGGGGATTGAACACGGGACCCTTGTACTAAGCTTGTTTTGAGACAGAATCCAGGCTGGGCTCAAACTTGCAATCCTCTTGCCTCGACTTCCTAGAGTGCTCAAATTCCAGGTGTGTGCATCACACCTGGCCCAGCCCCCTTCTAAAATTCTGTATGGGCCAACCAATGCCACTTGCTTCATCCTCATCCTCTGTTCTATAAAAAAGGGCCACAAGTGCTGCAGGAAGGCAGGGAATCAGCGAACAAGTGCTGGGCTCCCAGGACTCTGACCCATGGGGCTGTTTTACCCATTTGCAAATAGCATTTTCAGTTGACAAAGCTCTGGAAGTGCCTGATTTGCCTCCCAGAGATGAAGTAGATCCATCTCATCTCCGGTCAACTCTGCTCTTCTGTCTGCAGCTTTGACTTCTGAACCCGGGAACAAGGAGCTGAGGCCTTGCAGGTGGGAGGGAGCGGAAAGCAGGGCTGAGCATGGAAACTGGGCAGCAGAGTTCTGAGCAGGAGACTGCAGTGCACCTGTCCTCGGCAGGCCCTCCCCGGCCTGGCCAGCTCTGCATCTCCTCTCACCCGAGCGTGCCGTCTGGCAGCCAGGGATGGTGGGGTAGGAGGGGGGAAAGCCTGTGTCCTGAGAAAGTCAGGAGTCAGGTCAGCGCACCTGGCCCCCCGGCTTGAGCCCCGCCACGCTGGCTGGGAGACACGGTCCAGGCCAGGGGTCTCTGGTCCTCACTTCCTCAGGAATCCTCCTCAGCAGCCTCGCAACACGTCATGCCACCCAGTTCAGGGACTTTTTTCTTCCTCTCCCCATTCCCCTGTTCTTCTCTCTCTCCTTCTCCTCCTTTCTTCTTGGTGCTAAGGATTGAACTCTTTGCACTGAACTATAACCCCAGGTTTGTTTGTTTGTTTGTTTTTTTGTGAGACAGATTCTTGCTATGTATCCCAGGCTGGCGTTGAGCTTGAGGCGATCCTCCTGCCTCAGCCTCCCAAGTGTTAGGATTACAAGGGTGCGCCACCATATCCAGCTATCCCCAGCATTTTTTATCTTTTTTATCTTTTATTTTGAGACAAGGTCTCACTAAGCTGCTCAGGCAGCACTCAAACTTGCAAACTTCCTTCCTCAGCCTCTCTCAGTACTAGCACTACAGGCCAGTGCTACCACACCCAGCTATCTGGGTCTTCAGAGTGCTCCGTTCAGTCAAATTCGTTTTTAATTTTTATTTTTATTAGTACATGTTCGCAGTACCTAATGATTGCATTCATCATGGGGAATTGCTACACTTACATATCGGGTTTTCTTGGAGAGGGTTGCTGGGGATCGAATCGAGGGCCTTGCTCTCGCTAGGCAAGTGTTCTACCACTGAGCTAAATCCCCAACCACTTTTTTGGTTTTTTTTGAAACAAGGGCTCACTATGTAGCTCAGGCTGGCCTCTAACTCATGGAAATCTTCCTGCCTCTGCCTCCCCAGTGGTAGGATTACATGCATGTACCACCACACCCTGCCACAACACATTTTAATTCTTTTTACTACCCTTTCTCCTCTAGCACAATCAAATTCATTAATCTAGATGTCAACTGTGGAAGAATCTTCCAGAATGAATCTAAGCTCAGTCATGCAAGGTGATGCACACTTGTAATTCCAGCATTTTGGGAGGCTGAGGCAAGAGAATCACAAGTTTGAGTCTACCCTGGGCAACTTAGCTACTTGGCAAGACTTTGTCTCAAAAATAATAATCATCATCATCTAACTCTATGAGGTCCAAGATCAATTAATTTCTGGCATCTAGCTCAATCTCTGATACATAGTAGATGCTCAATCACATCTATTCAAGGAATGAAAAATGAATGCATGATTTTATTTGTAAGTGTTATAAAGGCAAGAAGTAGACCCAAGTAGTTCTTGCCTCCCCCAGCAATCTGGACCATCACTAGGGTTTTGCTCATAATTATTGAGTGGTGGGGGGACTTTCAGGGCTTATGAAATCCTGGGGATGCATTCTGGGTTAAGAAACAGAACAGTGCCAGGCTTGGTGGTACATATCTGTCATCCCAGCACTCAGGAGGCTGAGGCAGGAGGATCGCTGAGAGTTCAAAGCCAGCCTGGGTTACAAAGTGAATTCAAGGCCAGCCTGAACTACATAGCTGAGACCCTGTTTCAAGAAAGAAAGAAAGAAAGAGAACAGTGCACGCCTGTTAGTCCCAGCAGAAGTATTACTGCAAGTTCAAGGCTAGCCTGGGCTACACAGTGAGACCTTGTTTCAAAAAAACCAACAAAGAAAAGAAAGAAAAAAGAAACTGAGCGATGAAACCCATGGGAGACCCTCTGGGTGCAGCATGGGCAAAGGCAGGTGGAAGAAGGAGGAAGGATGTGGAAAGGTCACTCTTTAGACTCCCACCTCTCTGTCCTCGATGGAGACACCAACCCCCCTCTCCTTCTGATCCACTTCACCATGGAGGCAGGTTTGGGACCTCAGGAGCAGAGAGGGGGTCTATCATTTTCCCTGTGAACTTGCAGAAGAACCAGTGGGTGACAGAAAACATGCCAGTGTGTGCCTCACAATGCGGACAGCCAGGGACCCTCCCAAAGGATGGACGCTACAGGAGGACAGCTGGGTCAGGGATGCAGGTAGAGCAAGATCCGGGACTCCAGGATGGGGCGGCGCCCTCGGCCGACAGCCCACAGGCCAGCAGCCGGCCCAGGGGTTTATGGTAGAAACAGCATATTGCTGCCCATACCAGGCCTCCACCAGCCCTGGCCTCCGAGGGCACCTGGGGCACAAGGCATCCCAGGGGCGCGTCTCCCACACCCAGCCACACCTCCTCACTCCTCCTGGCCTGGGCTCTCCTCCTGGGCACTGCCACTTCAGCTCTCGGCACAGGGCCAAGCCTCATTTGCTTCGCTACCCAGATGGTTCGCCACAGCCCAGCTTCCCAGAACTGCTGGGCTGCCCTGGGGTCTGTTTCCTAGGACATGCGCAGGCGCAGCCCAGTGAGTGCTTCTGGGCAAAGGGAAACTTTCCTACCCCAGTCCAGGACAGAGCAGGACTTGTTGGTTTAGGGTCATAAGAGATGACCGTCAATAATTGGCTGGAAGCAAACTACCCCCATTCCCCACCCCCAACTCAGAATTTGAACTAAAAATGCATATTTGGACAGGGTAGGGAGATCCCCCTACTCCATCCTCTCTGTACCGCCTTCAGTCACCCCCCTCCAGGCGCCATCAGCCCTCTGCGCCCCTCAGTGGGCGGAGGAATGGTCCCCTGGGGCAGGGGTCCCGGCACTTCGGCCTGCCCAATCCCCAGAGGGCACCAGGAATCTGAGAAGCCAGTGGGTGAGTGGGTGGGTGAAGTGTTTTCTTTCCCCTCCCCTCCTCAGCAGATTTCTGGGAAATGCCAGAGGCTGGCTGGGCCTGGAATGTCAGGCTTGAAAGGACTCTTCCACTGCTGCCTGCCTCTTAGACATCCGAGCCTGCCGCAAACCTTTTCATTAGCTCCGCAGCCCCTCCCAGCTAAAACAAAGGCCCGCAAACTGGAATGCCACTTCCCGGCCCCAGGCCATTGTCCCTGCCTCCCTCCGCCCCGCCCCTTGGGTTTGTCAGAGTTGAAAGGAAGCGAGAGATCAGTGAGAGACCAGAGTCACCCTCAGCCCTGATCCACACCAGAGCCACCGGGCATAGATGAGAGGCAGGTCCCTGGCATCCTCTCCAAGAGAAAGGACAGCTGGAGAGGAGGCTCACTGTCCTCTGCCCCCACCCACACAGACTAGATGCTCCAGAAGGGAGGGAACCAGACTTTGTTTCCCCTCTGTGGTGTCCCCAAGGGGTGGCAGACTAATTAGCATAGTTGAGGCACAATGACCAGGGTCAGACCACCAGGCACTCCATCACAGGAGGAGGCAGGCCATCTCCTCGTGCCTTAGAAAGCTCAGGGCCAGGCTTGAGGACGGCGAAGCCTTGGACTTGGCATCTCGCAGCACGGAGGTCTGAGGCCAGTCTTACAGATGCGGCCACAATGGCAGTCTTAGCGCCCGCCTGGGGCCAGCCACAAGAATGGCACCTGGCGTTCACCAAGCTGTGCGACTGCTTCCGGTATGCCCCTCAGTGCCAGGGTTCCTTCCCGTCTGTGGTTCTGGGGAGAGCTCAGCGCCTGTCATATGAGCGGAGGCCGAAACCACTCCGTACTTCCCCTCTATCGTGAATGATTATCTTTATGACCAAGCACCTTTGCTGGAAATGGGATTCTGACTGCACAGAAGTTCTGTACAAGGAGAGATCAGGAAAGGGCCGAGTCTCCTAAATCCCTTAGCTGGGAAAGCAGCCGGGCGGAGCCACAGGACCCAACCTGGATAACGCTTTCTCCCGCAGAACCACCCAACCCACCCGGCTGGCCGATAAGGGAAGACAGAAGCAGCTGGGCTTGAGCTCTGTCCTGGGTCTGGCATCTCTCTGCTCGGGTCCCTGCCTGGAAGTGTGTTCCTGGAAACGTGCCCTGAATTGGCCCAAGCATCTCCTCCCACTTTTCCAGCGTGTTTGTCTTCAGATTAGCAGGCCAGTAACATCCAGCAAACCACTGGTGGGGCTTCCCAGAACCCACACCCTGTAGCCCATCTGTGCAGCTGTTCCTGATCCCTGCGGGGACAAGCCAGAGGCCGCTCCAGAAGAAGGCAGGTCGTGCTATCTAAAAATGATGGAAAGCTTTTCGGCTTTGGGCTAGGAGGAAGCTAAGGTGCAACTTTCTTCAGTCCTCCCGAATCCGGGTTCATTCAACACCAGCCGCCTCCACCGTGCTGCCCAAGTTGGATCCTGGCGAGATCAAAGTCGTATACCTGAGGCGCACCAGGCGGCGAAGTCGGGCGCCACGTCTACCCTGGCCCCCAAGATCGGCCCCCTGGGTCTGTCTCCAAAAAAAGGGGGTGAGGACATCGCCAAGGCAACTGGTGACTGGAGGGGTCTGAGGATCACAGTGAAACTGACCGCTGGGAACAGACAGGCACAGACTGAGGTGACACCCTCCACCTCCGCCCTGATCATCAAGGCCCTCAGGAGCCTCCAAGACACAGAAAGAAACGGAAAAACATGAAACACAGCAGGCAGATCACTTTTGATCAGACTGCCAATACTGCCCGACAGATGCAGCTCTGGTCTTTATTTATTTATTTATTTGGTGCTGGGGATCAGACTCAAGGCCTGGTGCTTGCTAGGCAAGCGCTCTACCGCTGAGCTAAATCCCCAGCTCCTGGGTTTGGTCTTTAGCCAGAGAACTTTCTGGGCCCATTAAAGAGAACCTGGGGACTTTCCCAGTTGTCGGGCTATAGTGTCCATGGCTGGTACACTCGTGACATCACAGATGACATCGACAATCGTGCTATGGACAGCTGTGCTCAGCTAGGTAAGAAGCAAAAGAGAATATTTCAATAAAAAGATGATCTGACAAGGGTTTGGGGATTTAGCTCAGTGGTAGAGTGCTTACCTCGGAAGTGCAAGGCCCTGAGTTCAATCCTCAGCACCCCGCCCCAAAAAAGATGGTCTGACCAAAAAAAAAAAAGATGGAAAGCGGAAGCCAACAGAAGTCCTCACTTATAGACTCACTAGGCACTTTGTATGTGCCAGGCTCCAGGGTTACAAAGAAAATAAATCTCTACTGGGGAGGCTGAGGCAGGAGGATCACTAGTTTGAGGCCAGCCTGAGCAACTTAGTGAGACCCTATCTCAAAATAAAAAAGTTAAAATAAAAATAAAGCCAGGTATTTTGGCACACACCTGTAATCCCAGCTGCTTGAGAGGCTGAGGCAGGGGGATCTAAAGTTCAAGGCCAGCCTGGACAATTTAGGGAGACCCTGTCTCAAAATAAAAAATAAAAAAGGACTGGAGATGTGGCTCAGTGTGAAGGCCCTGCATTCAATGCCCCCTAAAAAAAAAAAAAAAAAAAAAAGATTGCTAACACGCACTGGGCAATCAATACCTGCAAGGCCCTGTTGTAAGTATTTTGTATGCATTAGCTAGTTTAGTCCTCACAACAACCTGATGAAGTAGGTACTCATCAGCCCATTTTGCAGATAAGAAAACCGAGGTACAGTTGGTGAAGTAAATTGCCTAAAGTCACACAGTTACACACAGATAGCAGGTCAGTCTCCTGAGAGAGTGTTCAGGGAACCTGGTCTGGCTTTTGTTTTCTTTTCTTGTCTTTTTTTTTTTTTTCCAGTACAGGAGATTGAACTCAGGGCATTCCCACCAAACTACATATCCAGCCTGTTACGGTTTGTGTCTGGATGTCCCCCCAAAGCCTCATGTGGTAAGAGGTAGCTGGATCTAGAGTGTGTGATTACTAAATTAGTCCACTAATTGCTTTGGCATGGTTCTGCTGGCATCAAGGATGTGACACTAGGATTAAGGGTATTAGGATTAAGGGTGGGAGTACTGCCCACCCTAAAGACAGGTAGCCTGGATAAGATAAAACACAGGAAAACGCTGGTTAGTCCCCTTGCTTGCATTCCTTGCTTATCTGGCTGCCTTCTGCCTGTCTGCCAGGCCGCCCTGCCTTGGACCCAGCCGACTGTGGACTGAGACCTCTACAAACTGTGAGCTAAATAAATCTTTCTTCCCCTAACTTTGGGTGTCAGGTATTTTGTCCCAGCAATGAGAGAAAAGTAACTAAGACACAGCCCTTTTTAAATTTTGAAACAAGGTGTCACTAAATTGCCCAGGCTGGGCGCAAACTTGCATCCTACTGCCTCCGTCTCCCCAAAAGCTGGGATTACAGATGTGTGCTTTGATCCACATTTACCTCCTGCCCTGCCCTTCCCCAGCTGCAGGACCCTCCAGGGCAAGCCTTGGCATGTTAGCTCCCTAGCCTGTCCTCTCTTTTTTTTTTTTGAGACAGGGTCTTGATAGGTAGTTCATACTGGCCTTGAACATACTATGTAACCCAGGCTGACCTCAAACTCCTCAAACTTGCAGCGATCCTCCTGCCCCAGCCTCCCAAGTGCTTGGATTACAGGTGTATGCCACCACGCCGGCTCTCTCCATGAACCTGACAGCCTTCTAGGATCACAATGACATCAAGCCACAATCCTGGGGTGGGTGGGGGTCCCAAGCCTCGGATTGTCTCCTGAGGGGCCTGCCTTGAGCCAGGCAGAAGCAGGCACTCAGCGAGGGTTTGTGGAATGCATGAATGAACTTGACTTGTGTCCGAGCATTCTAATTTACAAAGCACTTTCCCATCCATTAACTCAGGGCTATTCCCTGTGAGTCCTCTTTGTCCTCCACAGGGTTCGGCACAGGAGTGTATGGTTATGGCAGCCTGTAACACGCCCTGGATAAGAGCATGAGCTCTTACTGGAGACTCAGGGAGAACCCGCTTCAGGAACCGTCAAGCGCCTTGAGGACAGCAATCAGGTCTAGATTGTTTGTGCTACCTCAGTGCCTGCTCTGCCAGGCTGTATTTGGGAAATGTGCTGAACAGAACCAGAGGTAGCAGAATTCCTCCGTGGTGGGTGGGTACTGGGGGATTGAACCCAGAGACTTCACTGTGAACTACATCTCCAACCCCTTTTAAATTTTACTTTGTATTTTCAGGTAGAGTCTCACTAAGATGTTAAGTAGTTTCATGATGGGCTAGAACTGGTTTTTTTTTTTTTTTGGTGCTGGGGATTGAAAGGGCTAGAATTTGGGATCTTCCCAACTCAGCCTCCCAAAATGCTAGGAAGACAAACTCTCACCACCACGCCCAGCAGGATTCCTCCTTGCTATTGCTTGCTTAAGACTCCAAAAGGAGAAATGGATGGAGAGCTTTCATTTCTATCATACTTGGACATGCAGAATCTTTTCTATCCTCTCTAAATCTTAGATCTCTGAGGGGAAAAAGGTATTATTCCTAGTCCATAGATGGCAAAGCCAAGATGGCTGCAGCGGTGGACATGTATAATCCCAGCACTTGGGAGGCTGAGGTAGGAGAATTGCTGCATGTTTGAGGCCAGCCTGGGTCACATGGTGAGTTCAAGGCCAGACTGAACTACAATAGGGAAACCCTGTCTCAAAAACAAAACAAAAAAACCAAACCAAATCAAACAAACAAAATCTTGGAGGCAAAGCCAAAGCGCAGAGAGGCTGTGGGTCGTGCCCAAACTTCACTTTGTTCCCCTACAGCTGAGGAAAAGAGGCGAGGGGAGCAATGGAAGATGGACTAGCCAGGGCAATGAGGCATGTGCCGGTCCGTAGGGACGGAAGGACCAGGTCTCTCTCTTGGACTCCCAGGCTACTGCGTAGTTGGTGTCTCTCTGAGCTTCGCCATGGCCTCCTTATCCTCGGCCCAGGCCTCAGGGCCCAAAGCCCACTCGTCTGTGTCCTCAGAGGCTCAGCTCTTTTCAGTCTGCTGCTCAGCTGACTCCCAGGTGGCTACAGCACCAGGCAGTTATTTGGGAACAAGCTGCAGAAGTTGCCATCCTTCAGGGTCAGTGTGACCGAGACCAAATCAACCTCTCACCTCCGGGCCTCCATTTGCCTGCAGGGTGCAGGGGTACAGGGGTGCACACACACCCTACACGGAGGCAAAGCAGGTCCATTCTAGGTGGTGCTGGCCCATCGGGCAGGGGGCTGAGCCCCCAAAAACTGCTTTGGAAAAGTCTCTTCTGCAGGACTCTATGTGTGTGTTGGAGGGGCAGTACTGGGGACTGAACCTACGGGCCAGGCACTGAGCTATAT
>PVJO010035097.1:0-10244 GCA_004026905.1 Hystrix cristata | reverse complement strand
AAAAAAAAAAAAAAAAAAAAAGGGGCTGGAAAAGGAGCTCAGTGTGAAGGCCCAAAGTTCAAAAGCAAAGAAACAAAGACAAATCTACAAGCACAGAGAAGACGAGGGGAACCCGGATGCAGAGCCACCAGGAAAACAGCAGGGAAAGAGGCAGAGCCCTGAGCCCCTGCCAGCCCTTCCCCGGGGTTCTGAAGGGGGCGGAGGCTTTGCGACAATGAGGGGCCCCACTTCTTTCTTTTTTGTTTTTTGTTTGTTTTGTTTTTTGAGACAGGGTCTTGCTGTGTAGCCCAGGCTGGCCTTGAACTCTCGGAGATGCTCCTGCCTCAGCCTCCCGAGCACGGCTCCACTCTGCCCTTCCAACTCCTCACCCCCTGTGGCACAGCACAACTCTGAGGGTGCACCGGCTGCACTATGAGACATACACAGTTTGGACAATTTCCCCAAAGAGATGCAAGCTTCTCTTTACCAAGAACCAGATAAGCACCTTGGGGGGCGCAGCCGTGGCCCACCCATTCATTCGACCAACAGTTTCCCAGGTGTGTTTGTTACGGGCCAGGCCCGCGCTGGGCCCCGGAAGCCAGCGAGTGAAGCTCGGTGCCTGCCCGCAGAGACCACCTAAAAGCATGTGGTCTCGGGACAGTGGTCCACGCAGCCCACTGTGCAAAACGCACACAAGGCAGAGCCCTGGGGACTGCGCACATCCACCCCGGGCTGCTTGTCGCTAGAGGGGCGGGTGGCAACGCGTAAATCCCGCCCCCCGGGAGCCGCTGACCTCCCCGACCACGGAAGCAGACAAGTCATTTAAAAAATGTAATTTTCACATAGACATTCTTCGTGCTGAGCTGGGCGGGCTTGTAGATTCTGCTCAGGGAGGGCCGGGCGGTAACCCAGAGAGAAGAGAGAGCCTCTCTCCGCTCCCCGGCCTGGCTCCGGACAAAAGAATTGTGCAAATGAACCTTTAAATCCCTAAACATCGTCCCCCACCGCGGGAAGAATGCGTGTGACAAAGAGCGATATTCACAGTTTATCTCAGGGTGACGGGTCTGAAAGGGCGCGCGAGCTCGGGCTTGCAGGAGAAAGCGGGGCCACAGCCCCCCGCCGCGAGCCCAGTGGCCGCAGCCCGGGCAGTGCAAACAGTCGCTCTAAATCCAGAACAATTAGGAGAGACCCGGCCGCCTTTATCCGAACTTCAACTCGCATCGTGATTGATATGGGAAATGAAAAGCTGTGTGTGCCCGGTGGGCGCCGGCGCCCTCCGCCCTCAGGAGCACCGTGTCCTCTCCTGCCACAGCGCGAGCGGCGGCTGCCACCCAGGCAACAGGCACCCGGCCGGGTCGCCGCGCGTGGGCGCCGGTCCGGGCCTCAGGTCGGACCCTCATTACCAGGGCGGCTGCTCTCTGTGGATTGTCGCACCTCCGTATGGTCAGCTCTAAAACCGGGACAGAAGCCAGGCGTGTGATCCCAGCAGTCCAGAGGCTGAGGCGGGAGGATCGCCACAAGTTCGAGGCCTGCCTGGGCTGCAGACCAAGACCGTGTCTCACAACAGCAAAAAAAAAAAAGAAAGAAAGAAAGGTCGGGGGTGGGGGGACAGGGCCTACTTCTTGCAAGTGCCTGACCCGGTGCACCCTGACCTCGGCGGCCGGGAGGTGCTTAGCGAGTATCAAGCGCGGTATTTGCCGTTCAAGGTCTCAGAGCAGCAGCCTGAACTCAGGCTTATGGCTGCTCGGCGATGAAGGTGGTCTGTGAGTCAATCAACACTAGCGGGGGGATGCTGAGCAGGGCAGGCGAGCTGATACTCACGGTGTCCCCAGCTCTTCAAACCCAGCAGCAGTGGCTGGCTCCCCCGAGTGTCTCAGCCTCCGTCAGCTGAGGTTCTAGGGAGCCACGCAGGGCTTCGGAGCAGGGCTTGCCTGGTGGGTCCTGCCCAGAAAGAGGCCTCTGAGGACCCAAGGGCAGGAGGGGCCTGCTTGAGGCTCAGCCGGCAGCTGGGGCGACACATAGGACGTGGGAGGGCTGTCCAGGGTAACAAGGTCCTGAGCCTTTCATTTGCACACCAACTGGCTAAGGAATGAAGCCCTCGCTGCTTTCCGCAGGAAGGAAGGAAGGCGAGAAGGTTGGAATTCCACAAGCCAGCTCATGAGTGGCTGGGAAATTATATCATCAACCAACTCTTTTTTTTTTGTTTGTTTTGTTTGAGTCTTGCTAGGTACCCCAGGCTGGCCTTGAACTCACAGCGATCCTCCTGCCTCAGCCTCCCGAGCGCTGGGATCACAGGCGTGCACAGTCAATCAACTAACACCACACCTGTCCTTTCAGGGCCAAAGCAGAGAGGTTGCGCCGTTTTCAATCCCCATTCAGTTCTTGCAACGCACTCACTTATAGTCTACAGAGCAGGAGAGATGGGGAAACTGAGGCCCAGGGCCGTGAAGTGATTGATGGCCTGCATCCCAAGCTGGGATTTGAACCAGGTCCGGCGTGGGGACAAAGCACAAAGCGGGACACTGTGCTTTATGCTACAGGGAGGCTGCGGGAGGGGCGCGGGGACGGGACACAAAGCCGCGCGGCCGGAACAGAGACTTCAAGGACCTCTTCAAAGCGGGGCGCATTCAGCGGCCGGCATTCAGGGTGGAAGTGTTTCTGTGTCATTGTCCCCGCCCTTAGAGGTCAGTGACATCGTGCACAACTCAGGAAGATTAAATAGCCCGGCTCGGTCGGAAAGCTTAAGAAACGAGTGCGGGGGACAGCGAGGGAGAGAGAAGAAAGGCCACGGTGCCATTATGGAGCCGGCGCTTTTGTCGCCGCGAGCTTTCCAGAAGCGCCACCGCAGGACGGGCCGGAGGAGGGGACAATGCACAGAGCCGAGGAGCTGCCGCCCCTGAATGCGGATTAGGTCGGCGGGAGAAAGAGGAGGAGTCGCTCCTCCCTCCCGGCCTCCGGCTCGCTGGGCAGCGACAATGGGTCCTGGGGCCTTGGACACGCCCCTCTGCGCCGCGCTGCACCCGTCGGGGCTCGGGAGGAGGGGCGCAGACCCGAACAAAGCCGGTCTAACCGGGTGCACTCGCCCGCGTTGGGGAGTGGGAGCCCTGAACGCCGAGGACAGACAACCAGCAGGGGCAGTGTCTGCTGGTGTGTGTTTGAGCGCAGCAAATTTTGTCTTGTACAAGGAGATTTCCCTCTTCTTATCTGTTTTTTTGTTTGTTTTTGAGACAGGGTCTTGCTCTGTGGCCCATGCTGGCCTTACACGCTCAGCAATCCTCCTGCCTCAGCCTCCCAACTGCTGGGTTGACAGGCGTGCACCATCACACCCCACCTCTCTTTTCTGTTTTGCACTCATTGTCAGGAAGACATTGGATCTTGCTAACAACGGTTAGGACTCCCGGCAAGAGCTTGTTTCTAGAGGTGGGAAGGGGCTGGGGATAGGGTGTGCTCAGTTCCTGGAAACATAGTTCGCTTTTTGCTTGTTTTTCTTTCTGGTTCTGGGGATTAAACCCAGCGCCTCAACACTGAGCTACACCTCAGCTCTTTTTATTTTATTTTATTTTGAGACAAGGTCTTGCTAAATTGTTGAGTTCCCCAAGTTGGTCCTAAACTTGGGATCCTCCTGCCTCAGCCTCCCAAGTTCTGGGATTATAGGACCATCATTTTTCTGACAGGCATCGAATGAATCCACCCCAAGACACACCTTGTGCACTTAGCGCTCATTCAGGAAGGGGCACGGAGAGGGCCCTGAACTCTGCCACCAGACACCCAGGCAGAGAGCGGCAGAAAGGAGCACTGAGTCACGGATGGTTTTGTCAGACTCGTTCTGCCCCCCCCGGGGGGGGCCGGCTGCACTTCTGGCCTGCCCGGCGGTGGGCAGCGGCTGCTGGGATCGCTCCTTGTGTCTCAGTGGCGCCAGGCGCACGGCAGGGGCTTCCACAGCCCCATGCGAGTGGACGGCATCCAACCCTCTCCTCAGAGAGAGAAATCAAGTCAGATGATGATTTCAAAATCGTTTCTTGAGGTATGAGATGTATTTATTATTTTTCTAGATTCTCTTTGTAAAAAATCAGTCACGTGAAAAACTACTTAGTAATGGATATTCACAGTCCCTGCGTGAAACTCACAGCAGTGAAAATTCAAGGTTATGTTGATTTACATGGAGTTGCTTGTGCATTTCAAATTGAGTACAATCTGAAGCATAAGCAGGAGGTGGAGGGCTGGGGATTTAGCTCAGTGGTTACAGTGCTTGTCTTGCAAGCACAAGGCCCTGAGTTCGATCCCCGGCACCTAAAAGAAAAAAAAAGCAGGAGGCAGGCCAGAAAAACGATTCCTATTTTATTTATTTATTTATTTTTGGTAGTTTTTTTGAGACAGGGTCTTGCTGTGTAGTTCAGGCTGGCCTCGAACTCAAGGTGATCCTCCTGCCTCAGCTTCCCAAGTGCTGGGATTACAGGCGGGCACCACTGTGCCTGGCTTGTTTTTGGTTTTTAATACTAAAATGATGTGGTTATAAACATCCCATGCATATGTCTTTGATTTGCATTTCTCATTATTTCCCTAGCATGGATTCCTAGAAGGAAAATTCCTGGAGGAAGAAGTGTGGACCTTTTTTAACACACCACGTACGGAGGGCACATTGTCTCCCTGAAGTGCTGTGTATATTTTTTCCCCTCAGGACACCAGAATGCTGCTTCCCGTCTGTCCCATCATAGACAGTAAGAATAGTCATTTGAAAGAAGTAGATGTTCTGAAGGGGAAAAAAAGGTAGTTGCTTTAGCTGGATTCTCTTTGATTTTTTTTTGGAAGTCAAAACATTTTCAGATATTTATGTTCCGTATGTATTTCTTTTGCAGACTGCCCACTTCCTTTACTCAATATTTATGGGGTGATTTTCTGTAATTATTTAGAGGAAGGCTTTGTGTATGAAACATCTAACTCTTTCAGCTGTCTCATTCTTCTCCAGTTTTGCATTTGGAGCCGTCGGTGAGGATTCGAAATCCAATAGGAGATGCTTTCCTCTCCTCTCCGGGGCTCGGGCCCGCGGGGCGGCGGAGCGAGGAGGGGCCACAAAGCCTCGCAGGCGGGCTTGGACCTGGGCGTGCAGGGTGCAGAAGCCCCGGGCAGGCGAGACGTGCAGTGCGGGGTACAGGCGGGGTGAACCCAGGTCCGACTGTGTGGGGCAGAGTAAGGCTGAACACTGATCAAAACACACAGTGAACATTGAAATGATAAAAAGTAGGACAGTGGAAAGACACACTGCCATGAGCCCCCGCTCTGAATCCTCCCCTCGCTTCCAACACACCCAAGCCATCGTCCTGGCCACTTCCTGCAGCAGCTCTGGGGTCCTCTTTCCTGAGGGTCTTCACCAGGTGGGATCAAAAATACAGCGAGTGCTGCTGCCAAGCGCCACCCAACAGAAAGGCAGCTTGTGAGAACATGATGTGTGTCCTTGGCCACCTTAGTCACCGGATCTGGCACCGTGCGACTTCTGGCTCTTCCCCAAAGTCAAAATGACTGTGAAAGAGAAGCATTTTGAATCCATTTAGGACATTGAGGCAGCGGGGACAGCGCAGCTAAAGACCCTCAGGAAAGAGGACTCCAGAGCTGCTGCAGGAGGAAGTGGCAGGGACGACGGGATGAGTGTGTATGAAATGAGAAGGGAGGATTTTGAGGGGGATTCATGGCAATGCGTCTTTCACTGTATGCCGTTTTTAAAAATTTAAACATGCACTAGATTTTGCTATCATACTTCTTATGTAACCCTGAAGTGTTGTGTGATCTCAGCAGGATTCTGGGAGGAGACAATGGCAGTGAGTTCAGGCCAAAGCCGGGGACGGCCGGAAGCAGCGCTGTGTCCCCGACTTTGCTCCCTGCTCACACCTCAGGATCGGATGGAGGGGTGAGGGCGGCATCAAGCCTAACACATCTGCTCAGGTTCAGGATAATTTCTGAGAAGTGCAAAGCTGATCTTCCCACTCCTTCCCAGCTGTCATCGCTTCTCTTTCCCGTGGGGAGGTGGCCAGCTTGTAGGTATCTCAAGTCACATCAGCACTGGAAAAAGGGGAGGACCTCAGCGAACATTTATTAAAACGAATCTGCTCCCGTCGCATTCATTAATTTAGTGTTTTCACCAACAAGGCGCATTAATATAGTGTAATGGGCTTTTTCATTCCACCAGATAAATTAATAGGAATTGCTATGGCAGGAGCATGAACGAGGGGTGGAGTAATTAAAACCTTCAGCATGTACTTCCCGGTCCTTCGAGGGTCCACCCTGAAGGAGAGGTACCACCACCCACCCGTGCGCACGGCAGCAGGCCCGGCTTCCTGCGTGGACAGACGCACGCTTGTATCATGTTCTCCGGTAGCCTGGGACTTGTCATCTCCCATGTCATGATGCTTTCCGCGGGGCCAACACCAAGGTAGCGTGAGTGTTCCTGGTGCTGCACTGTTTTTAAAGGGAGGATTTGAAGGCTGTGTGGCAGCCGGGAAGGCCCTCGAAGGGTCTCTCCACGGAGCACCCCACTCGGGGTCCCCCTAGCTGCATCTGACTCCAGGATGCTGACAGCAGTGGCCAGGGACAAGTTTCCTGCCAGCTCGACCTGGGCAGTCCCACCTGCAAGTAATAGTTGGAAAAAGTCCCCCAAGAAGCTCCACTTTGCTTCTCCTCCCTCCTGCTGGTGACACAGAGGCGACGGAGGTGGCACAGCCGGAAGACAGGAAACCTGGGGACAGTCCATGCTCTTCAGGCAACGGGACCCAGATCCCCTGAGAGTCGGAATCCATCGGGGGACGTAGAGGTGAGAGGTATCTGTTGGTGCTAGTTTCCAGGATGTCCTTGTGTTTTGGCTGAAAGATCACTTCTCGAATGCAAGGTGTGACTTTGTGCTTACAATGATGTTATTTTTGTTTTGTTTGAGACAGGGCGTCACTGTGTGACCCAGGCTGGCCTTGGACTCATGGCAATCCTCCTGCCTCAGCCTCCCAAGTGCTGAGATGACAGGCATGCACCACTGCACCCGGTTTAAAGGTCTGTTACTAAAACATTTTTTCTTGTACGGTTGAGTTTCTGAGATGTTTATTTGTTCTGTTCGATTTGCATTTCGGGACCCAGAGACACGAGAAGGTGAGGAAGGCGGCCCCGCAGGAGCACTTCGGGTCTGGGCCCATGTACACGCTAGGCTTGGTGGGGACTGCGGGTGAGGCTTGGCCACCTGGCTGCTTCGGGGACGCCAGCCCCTCGGGGCCTCCCTCGCGTCGCCTGGAAACCACGCAGCAATGCAGCCTGAGTAGCCCGCAGTGCTCTCTCTTGAAGTGGCAGCCCCTTCAATTATTTTATTTCCATTATATTATGTTAATTAAATCAGCAACCAGCCCAAAGCACACGCACGGGCAAAGCAAGGAGCTGAGAAGGTCAATCGGAACGGCCCCGACCACGCGGGCTGGGCAGGGCGGCAGCAGCACGGACACCCTGGTCCAGCGTGTCAGGTGGGCAGCACCAGGGAACCTCACGTGGTGGCCGCACACCACAGGAAGGTACTCACAGTCCTTTTCAAACAACAGAGTCCTTTGCCTGCAATAAAATCTGATGTCCAAGCTGGGCATGGTGCGAATACCTGTTGTCCCAGCCCCCTGGGAGGCTGAGGCAGGAGGAGCGCAAGTTGGAGCCCTGCCCGGGCAATTTAGTGACTTGGCCATGCTCTGTCTCCAAATAAACAATTAAAAAAAAGGTGGGGATGCAGCCCAGTGCAAAAACCCTGGGTTCAAATCCAGCAGCCCTCTGCGCCCCCAAAACTTATACCCAGTCTCCAAAGTGTGAACCACATAAGAGCGAGTTCTCTGACTGCAGTCAGAGCTGGGGTGTGGGCACCCCACCCCTGGCTCATCTTTAAGGCTAGGCATGGTATGAAAGTCAGAATTTAAAACACTCTAGGGGCTTGGAACCAGGGAGCAGCTGCTACTTTGCTCCCTGACGTGATCCTGGCAGAACTGAGGCTTCACAGTCCACAGAGCTGCAGACAGTGGATGCCGTCTGCCTCGGTTTACTTGCCTGTGTAATGGACATAAATCATACACAGCCTCCCAGGCCGTGAGACTCCCCTGTCTATTTGTAAGTGCTCCCAGAGAGGTGGCACTTGGGGTGGTTCCCTAGGCTTGTGCAGAATTTTCACATGTCAGTCTTGCCCTGATGTAGGTGGTGAGGCTGCTGTTGGAGGTGATGATTTCACTCCTGGGAGGCTTTACGTCCTGCAGATCTGGGATCTTGCCGAAGGTGGAGACAGACGGCTCTGTCCCACCGCGGCCTTGGCCACCCTCAGATCCCCACGGCTGCGGTACCTTCTGCTTTGAATTCCGTCAACCCAAACAGCATTGCGACGCCTGTTGTTTAAAAGACGGCGGAGCAATTATCCTAAAGTTTGTTTCCTGCCCCCTTGCCTCTCCAATATTGCAAATCTCTGTTTCAAAATTAAGTTGTAAATGAGATTTGAGCCCCGCACCAGCCGCTTTGTTCTGCCTCCAAGGAAAAGAGTCGAATCACCAGTTCAAAGCAAATGTACACATAACTGAAATTCAAAGGCGCTGGGACGGATTTTCTTTCTCTTAATCTGGGTTCTTGGGCTCGACATCTGATTACCCCTCCCCTGCCACCCCTGGGAAGCAGGGACCCTGAAACAGCTCTCTGGAGCCGTCTCCGAGGCTGGGAGGCCAAAGTCCAGATCAGTACTGCCACTCTAGAAATAGCCAGCCATTTCTGTTTCATGTTTGTCCACTTGGTAAATTCTTAGCTACACTTTGAGGGACAGTCTTATCCCCACTTTGCTATTCAGGAAACTGAGGCCAGACCCATCATGTTACTCTCTCAAGGTTGTACAGCCAGGGATGGGCCCAGGTTCCAGGCCAAGCTGTCTACTACCACAATTCCTGCCTCCATCAATCGGCTGATGGGTTGATTGATTGATTGCAGTACTAGGTATTGAACCCAGAAGCTTGCACTGAGCTGATCCCCATCTCTTTTTAATTTTATTTTCTTTTTTGAGACAGGGTATCGCTAAGTCCATGAGTTGCTTAGGCTGGGCTAGAACTTGGGATCCTCCTACCTCAGCCTCCCAGAGTGCTGGGATTCCAGGTGTGCGCTGCCATGCCTGCTAAACTGTTCTTTTTCATCCCGAGGGTATAAGTAATCAGAGGCGCAGCGCACAGCTGTGTCCCTAAGGAGCCCACAAGGAGCCTGGGGAAAAAAGTGCCAGAATCTGCAATGTCCCCCGGAGGTCTGCAAGTTCAGCTTAGACTCGGGGCTGGAAAAGGGTTTTCAAAGATGGTTCTGTGATGGGAAAAGGAGTCATGGTTTGCATGTGTGCAATGGTGTGGTGTTTTGGGGGTTCTGGGCAGCTCCAGTTGGACAGGTGGGGTCAAGTGAACTGCTGGAGATTTGTTGGAGGGCTGGAGTGGTGGTCGAAGACTGTCTGAGACCATGGTTAGAGCTGTGTACGGGTCCCCAGCCCCTCTTTTCTTTTGAGACAAGCTTCACCATGTAGTTCAGGCTGACCTGGAACGCTCAGCGATTCTCCTGCCTCAGCCTTCCAAGTGCTGGGATTACAGGTGTGCTCCACCAAACCCAGGATGAATGCGTTAGAATTTCTAAAGCCCAGTAGGAAATGTGGGATGATTATTTGTTACCTAAACCGGTCATGTGGCTTTTCCCTGTGGAAGATGCTGGAAAGGAACCAATTATGAGCAGCATTTCTAATTATGAGTGATAAACTCCGGGGAAACTGCCGGCACACAGCTCCCTGTTGTGTCCTGAGGGCTGGGCAAGCTTGCTGTCACCTTAAAGTTCCAGGGGACCTGAAAACTTCTGTCCCCTGAACATTTCTGGTTCTGTGAGGCCCCAGGCTAAGAGGCCCCTACCTAAGCCTTCGTTTACCATCGATATCAATTCTACATGAAGAACTAAACCAGTTTTTCATCATGAATGCCATCTTGGCAGGACTGCTTTGCAAACAGTAGCACTGGCGACATTTTTGGGTGCCAGAGATCTGTCTCTGGGGCACTGAGGAGCAACGCGCTCAGCCCATCTATGCTGGCCATTGTCCCCTCCCCAGACCTGAATGAAACTGGAGGGATGTGTGCTGGATGCCAGGCCTCTGCCCACTCCGGGGAAGACCTGGAAATAAATAAAGACAGCTCCTGCCTTTGTGTGTGGGAGGGTGCACCGCCTGGGAAGGGACACAGGACGTATCTGGAAATGGTTCTAACAGGATT
>PVJO010035096.1:0-10242 GCA_004026905.1 Hystrix cristata | reverse complement strand
CACACAAGTACATATCATTTAATACAAAATTTTATAAGTTCTTCTATTCGTTTTCTTCCAACTTAAATATTCCTTAAAATAATAATGATAATGTTAAAAAAAAACACAAACATATTAGGCCATAATACTTATTGCAGAGAAGACTGAATGACATAATAAGTGCACTTATTTAAGATTGTCGTAAGATCAAAATAAATCAGTACATGTAAAGTATTGGGAAATGCATTATCTTAATTATCACACCAAACCTCCAACTGAAAAATGAATTATTTTAGAACAGCTTTATGTTCATAGAAAAGTCATGATGATAGTACAGAGATCCTATGTGCCCCACACCACTTTCCACTATTATTAATATTTTACATTAGCATGTATACTTGTTACAAGCAATGAGTCAAGATCAATGTATATCTATTAACTAAAGCCCATAATTTACCTAGATTGCCTTGTTTTTACCTACTGTCTTTTTGTTGTGGTGGTGGTTGTTCTAGGATTCCATCTACCACATCCTATTACACTTAGTCATCTACCTCATTCCTCTTCTTAGCTATGATCATTTTTCATGCATTTCTTGTTTTTGATGACCTTGTCAAATAATTTTTAGACCACTACAATTTATAATATTATGAGGTTTCTTTCATGATTATATTAGGGGATTAGGGTTATTTGGGAGGAGGAACACACAGATAAAGAATTGTTTTCCTCTTATTATATGAAGGTATGTACTAGCAACACCATCTGTCATGTTTGTGGTTATGGTTATACTGACCTTAATTACTTGGCTGAGGTAATACTTGTCAGGTCTCTCTGCTAAAACGTTCCTCTCCCCCAACCCCCAACCCTTCCATGCTGTATGCTTTGAAAGAAAGTTATTATTAGAGTGAGAAGCTGGTCTCTGCCTCTTTGTGTAGATATATACCCTTTTAGAATTTTTCTGCAGGGTAGATTTATCTACTCTCCAGTTATCTAGTTTTTCAACCATTTCTTTTCCTCAGTAAAAACTCTTGGGTTTTTATTTTATATTTTGGGTTGTAATCCAATACTACTTTGTTTCCTGGTTCATTGTTCTGTTTCTGGCTATTAAGAGATCTTGGAGTTGGCTTCTAGGACCCTTTGACTCCACTGTGGGGTGTCGTCTTTTAGTGAGCACTTCCTTATTTTATGGTACTACAAAACAATACAGGCCCATTTTGTGTATTTCCTGCCCCAATTCTGGAAATATCTTTTCTCCAAGGGACTTTGCTGTCTTTTGTTGGGGAACAGTACTAGAAACCAAGATCTGCACACAGCTTTTCTGGCTGCAGTTTCTCCCACATTTAGCACATGTGTCCCACACTCCTGTGGGATACAGCTTGACTGAAGCGCTGTGTACAGTTTCTCTTTCATTTAGTTTTACAGTCTACACCTATTTCCAAACCTACTTGAGCCAGCATTGTTTCCCTGTTTCCCCACTCTCTTAATTGAAGTTGTTTCATGTATTTTTGGTGTCTTTTCCTTTGTCTTTCTTTCTTTTTTCTTTCTTTCTTTCTTTCTTTCTTTCTTTCTTTCTTTCTTTCTTTCTTTCTTTCTTTCTTTCTTTCTTTCTTGTTCTTTTCCTTCCTCCTACTTTCCTCTTTCCTTTCTTCTTTTTTGCTTATTTTATACTTATTTTTAAATTTGTATGTATTAAGGTTCAATCTACGTACAATAAAGAAAAGTGGATTCTGACAAATGCATAGTGTCATGTATCACCAATAACAGTATCATAGTAGTTTCACGGCTTAAAAACCCTCTGTGCATCACACCGTCTATTTAATCCTGCCTCCTACTGCCAATCAGTTATCTTCACCTTTTTGCATTTTGTGCTATGTTTTATAGTTGTAGTTATTCAACATGTGTCACTTTCAGACTGGCTTCTTTCTGTATGTAACATGAATTCAAGTTTCCTGCATGTCTGTCTGTCTGTCTTTCTTTCTTTCTTTCTTCCTTTTTTTCTTGCTAGCTTGTTTTCTTTTATGGCTGAATAATATCCATCGTGGGGGTGTACAACAGCGTGTTCATTCATTCATTGGAGGACATCTTGGTTGCTTCTACCTCAGAGTGATTATGAATAAGACTGTTATAAACATGGATGTTCAGGGTTTTGTGTGAATACAGGCTTTCAGATTAGTTTAGTAAATATCTAGGAATGTGATTGTTAGATCTCAGCACAAGATTACATTTAGCTTTGTACAAAACTAACAAATTGTCTTCCAAAGAGGCTACACCATGTTTTATTCCCACCAACGATGAATGAGAGTTCCTGGAGTTCTTCATTCCTGTTAGTATTTGGGATTGTCAGTTTTAAAGATTTTTTTTTTTTTTTTGGTACTGGGGATTGAACACAGGGCCTTGTACTTACAAGGCAAGAACTCTAACCACTAAGCTAAATCCCCAACCTAAAGATTTTTACCATTCTAATGGTTCATTGCCTATTATCAGATATGTGTTTTGCATACATTTTTTCTTGGTAAATGGCTTGTATTTTCATTCTCTTAATACATTCTTTCATAGAGCAAAAGTTTTTAATTTTAACCAAGTTTAATTTATCAATTTTGCCATCTTGCTTCTGATGTTACATCTAAAAACATATCTCTAAACACAACATCACCCAGATTTTCAACATTTCAATTTTGAGATGGTATAACTGCAATGTGAACAGAACAAGGTCAAGATCACAAAGTCTGGATTTCTGTATATATGGTCTGACCTCCAAATGTTATATTATAATCTTACCATATTTTTAATACTGCTTGCTAACAATGCTGTATGAAGATTAAGTGAGACAATGCATGGCTAGTGCTTGGGGCATGTTGAATATGATCTATTATTATTGTTGTTTTTGTTAGTCCTCTCAGATATACAAATAAATATATAACCCCTGGCATTGATTTAATTTACCATCACACTAATTCACAGTAAAACCTCCTTGGCGCATTGGGCTAATGAAGCTTCACTGAATTTAAGGTAGTTTTATGGAACTTTATATTGATATGATTAAATAATGTATAAATCGAAAAGACCTTAATTTCACTCATCAACAATGGTATGTACACCTTCTATTAAAAGTGTAACTTTTTTCTCTATAAGACACTTGCACTAAGATTGTAGAGAATTCTCTGCTTGTTCTCTTGGATCTTGTTTCTTTTCACTTTCAAAAGAAAACATTTGGCATCTATGATCTGTGAGAGGGACAATACATTCTCTTACGAATGCTGTAAATGAGCAAAGACAGTTCATGTGAGAGGAGGTGGGGAATACCCTGAGGAACATGCTGGGAAGGCTGCAGGTGTGTGTGATAACTTCTAGTAATTTTATATGCTATGCACTCAGCATATAAGGTCTTACATCATCACCACTACCATCATCATCATCATCATCATCATCATCATCATCATCATCATTTTTATTATTATTTTGTTTTGCAAACCAGGAAACAAAGGAGCAGAGAAATTAAGCCTTATGCAGAGCTCAACATAGGATTGGTTTAGTATGCATGTAACATTAATCCAAGTATGCTTGGATTTAAGGAAATGCCTAATTTTTACACTAACTGGAAAGCATGAGAAGGATAGACAAAAACACTTGGATAATGTTGAATACCACATTATTTCTGGTGTGTGTCAAAGAAAAGACCAATAGCCCAGCTGATCCATTTCTCCTAATAAACTAATCCAAGGAACCAAGGCTAATGTGTTTGACTGGGATACCTGGAATCAATTGAGAAACTGCTTCAGTACAAACCAATAGGATATCACAGCAGATACACACTCACAGCTAATACGAGGAGCAATAGTATCTACTTTGAAGTGGACTCTTATCTATGTGCTTTTTTTTTTGTATGTGTTGAATAATACCTGTCTGAAGTTAAGACTAGCAAAGATCAAATATTTTGTATGAAAGTCAGTGTTGAATCAATTCAGGATAAGAAGAATGTGCTAACGGCTCTATTGTGTTTAAGCAGAACTTTCCTGCTTGGTCCAGGGAAAAGAAGATTTCAAGTGGGCACAGCCCCAATCTCCAACTATGGGTATAACTGTGGGTATAGTTCTTAAATCGGAGGTTATTATGCATTGAGATGTGACATGTAACTTCTTACAATTTACAGATCAAATTACTCTCAACATGTGATTTGGACCTTCAAGGGTGTCAGATTGATGAAATCCACAGGATTGATGATATTTCCCTGAATATTTAGTATTTTTTACACCCAATTTCCAATCCTTTAGCCCTATAGGGAATTTTGGTGTATAAAACCAAAAGTAAAGGAAAAGAAAGGTATGAGTTGGTAACAGCACTGTGATTTCTTTCTGAGATAGTAGTTCTCCTAGATCAATTAGCTCTCCCTTGAGATTTATATTAACCAGAATGATGCAAAAAGGAAAAAAAAAAAACCCCAAGAAAATAATGGAGGGATTCAATCACTAAAGAAGTGACAATTCAGTGCAAGTGTGAAAGAGATGCTGCATGTCAACTCCTGGACAGGTGTTGACCTTTTTCCCCCTAAAGGTTGTTTTTTCAACATTGCCTTCAATTTCCCAAATCTCCTGCTAGTTACCCAATAAATTCATTTTTTACTTACATTAACTGGAGTTGGTTTCTTCTTTACTGGTATCAAAGTGTTACAGCTGATTGTATCACCCAACAGAATCAGGCACTATTTTCTGTTGAAGTACAGATAATAACCTCACTGGCCAAATGTTATATTCTTTCTCTCTCTAGAGTGACATTTTAGAAGTGAGTTAGGGCTAATGAACCAAGAGAAGGGCTAATGAGAAAGAAAGTGGGAACTTCTGAGAGTTTCTTAAGACATGTGCCCCTTTGTCTGGGGTTAGACATCACACTCCCAAATGGCATCTTAGTGGGTACCACTGAAGAGCTGTGGAAAGATGCTCACGTGGGCATGAAATGAAGAATCCTTAGCAACCACTCCCTTGCTAATCCCACTCACTATTGCCTCAACTTCTCCCTTTGGATGCACTCATTTACACACAGTGTTTTCTAAAAAGTGATTGATATATTGTATGGATAACTCTAAGAAAAGGAATTCCAGATAAGGCACAATTCCAAAATGGGGTAAAAACAGAAAATACAAGAAATGTGTGAATGGATCCAGAATGCATGAGTAGTTTGTTTTAATAATCTATTAGTGAAAGAAAGGAAGAGTACTTGCTTAAGGGGGAAGATGTTTTATCTGAAAGCCAAAGACATCTGGACCCATAGGAAGACAAAAAGAGGAGTGAAGATAAGATCAGAGGAAGCTGTTCATCCATTTTCTACCTAGCAGCACAAACGATCAGCCCCAAGCATAAGGAATATCTTGTTGCTTCTCTACTACAAACTGCTTGATGGCTCCTACTGTTCTCAGAAGGGACCCACAGGGAACTAAGTGATCTGGCCTTTTTCTCTTTCCAATCTCATCTCTTGTCTCTCGGCTCCAACTTACTCTGCTTTAGTCACAGTGATCTTGTCTCAGCTTTTGAACAGATGAAGCTGTTTTCCTCATAGCTCCTGCCCTTGGTCTTTCCTCTGTCTGATTTGTTCCTCTCATCCCCTAAAGCTCTCCCTATTTACCTCACAGGTTGTTAATCATGCTCTTGGTGCCAGGTTAGTGCCAGCTTGTCACCAGAGCCAACTCTGGCCACCCTCTCCTGTGTCACCCTCACTCCCCAGTGCTCACCTGTTTTCATAATGATGCTCATCACAGTCTATCTACATGGTTTGAGTCTGTCGCCTACAGCATATAAGGTCCCTGATGGTGGGGGTTCTGTGTCCCTCAACACCTCATTATCCTTGGTACCCATAATGGTGACTGGCACATACCAGAATCTCACTTAAGTATTTTCAAATACAGTCATACCTTGGTACTTGACAGCTTTGAAAGTCACTGAATAAGGTTCTTGATACATTTTAACATGAAAAATTGTTCCTGGTACTCGTTGATTGTCCTAATACTCACCTGATGTGCAAACTGGAACTTGTTAGCATCGATTGCCCCTGATTCACTACTCTTTCCAATAAAAACAATTTGGTTCTCATTCTATTTAGTACTCCTGGTGCCTCCTGGAACCAATTAATGGTTCTTGATGAATACCAAGGTACCACTATACCCAGGTTCAGATAGATTTTGAAGTAAGCTTCATGAAAGGGAAGGCCTGAATCAGTATGTTCAGTATCTTCTCTCTTAAATATATCTTTCACACCAGGAAAAGTATCTAGTAGTTGAGAAGAGTGTAGACAAAATACTTGTATGTTATAAATACAAATGCTATGATATACTTACATTTGGTAGCCAAGATGGAACCCAGTGGCTCTCACCGTGGTATTCACGCCCTGTACAATCCCTTTCCACATGGAACAAAGCTCACCTGTATACATACATAACTCACAAGATGTTTCAGAAATGGCAGTGTGAGATTTCCAAGGCTGGGTCAAAATGTATACCGGTCTCTTTGATGACTTGCTTGAGGAAAGCTAGCTGCCGTGTTGTAAGAGTCACGCTCCACCAGCCCCAGGGGGAAGTTCCAATGGTAAAGAACAAGGTGTCCTTTGAATAGCTAGCACCCACCTGTAACTGGTGCGAGGTATCTGAGCATTGACCCCTGTAGTCCCTACCAAGTCTCCAGATGATGGCAACCACAGAAATTCTTTAACTACAACCTCATGAGATGATACCTCGAGAGGGAACCCCAGCCAGACCAGTCCTGAAATGTTCACCGACAGAAACTGAGGGAGCTATTAAGTCTCACTGTTTTAGCTGCTGCATTTTGAGAGTAATTTGTTACACAGCAATAGATAATATACCATCTTCCAGTACCTGCAACCTAGTATTAGTACCAAAAAAGATAACTAACTGCCTCAATAATAGCAGCAGAAGTAGAGTGCCTGCTACCTGAGTGGGACTGGGAAGAGTGAGTATGTGTGTAAGGAAAAGGATTATTGGTTATTTACAGTCTGCACACTGGGAAGTTGCAGCAGCAGCCAGTGAGCATCACAACTGATTTCTCTCATTGTCCTAGACCACAGGTTGAATGGAGCTGACGGGGTAGAACTGTAAGAGGGTTTAGTCTCTTGGTTAGGTGATCCTGGAGGATACAATCACCCAGCAAAGCAAGTCCCAAGTTTTCACCCATCAGGCTTTACCTGAATGGGTGAGTGGCTCAAAAAACCCCAGAACACAAGAGGGTCTAATGCAGGTGTTTTATGCTGATAAGTATGGCGATGATACCTAATAGCCTACTCTGGTCCCCAAGACAAATCTGTGTGGCCACCTTTCATTCTAAAGCAAGGGCCCAAAGAACCAGGCCTGCGAGAGTGGTCTTTCCTGACTTGGGATATTTTTGATGAAGCTTCTAATATAGATTTCATTTTCTTCGGGTTCTGATAACTGAATCACACTTCTAAGGTAAAACAAATGGAAGGTGTTAAATAATAGAAAAATCTTCAAAAATAGGACTTGGTGGTAATAGAACAGACAGTTCCAATTATTTTCTCTCTTTCTCTTTCTCTTCTTTTCAAACACAAGCTCATTACAAATCCAGGGCAGCAAAAAAGAAAAAAAAAATAGATTTGCAATGGGGTTTGGTGCTTTCAAATTGTGTTTAACCATGCTTAGGAAAAAAAAATAAAATTGACATTGTTGAGATTAAGAAAGGCTCACAAATTCAGTCAGCTACTATTGGTTGCACATCTGTTTATTTGGACTATGAATTTTTGAATTTCGTTCTTTCAGACAATAAATTATAGATAAATCGTGTTTATTTTTATACCTCTTATAGGTATGTCTGTATTATAAAATAAGAAAAATCAAGTTCTCTAACACAGCAAACACGAACAATATAAAGAAAAAAAATTCTTAGGGATGTTGCAGTATTTGTTGATAGAATGATAATTTTGACAATTCAAAATATCAAAACATACAACTTTAATTTTGAATTAACATATAAACACATTGGATGCCAGAAAAGCAGGGGCTGAAACTGCAGAGAACAGACATATAATATAATAATACATGTAGGAGATAGCTAATAAACTGGTTAAGGAGCAAGAAGGGACAATGATAATATGATATGCCACACTCTAAACTTAATTGCCTGTGAGACGCACACAACATTTCTCTGTTGCTTTCCATTTGTTAGGAAGCCACATTATCCATTTTTGCCTAACAATCTTAGAAATTACCACTATACAATGTAGTATCCCTTGTGGAGGATTAGGCATGTTCCAGGCTGTATTCGTTTCTCGTCGCTGCATAACAAATTAGCACAAAGCAAACTGCTTAAAATAACACACACTTATCATCTCACATGGGTCTGAACTCTGGCACGTTCCATCTGGGTTCTCCACTCAAGCTTTCTCAGGGCTGAAATCAAGGTATTAGCTGGGTGTGTCCACATATGGAGACCTGATTAGGCAAAGATACGGTTCTAAATTCCTCTCAAAATGCTAGCGGAATTAATTTTCTTGCATTTATCTCTCTCTCTCTCTCTCTCTCTCTCTCTCTCCCTCTCCCTCAATACCTACAGGCCACAGTCAGGCCCTTGCCATGGTGCCCTAGCCAAGAAATGGCAGTTGTTCTATCAAAGCAAGCAGGGGGAAATCTCCACATCTTTGGAAGTATACCTTGGTCTCTGACCACTGAACCTGGTTTTTAAAGGGCTCACCGGATGAGCCCAGACCCACACACACTCAGAAGGAGTCAATGATGCAGAGCACAACACAAAAAGTGAATTTTAGGAGCATATGGTTTGGAGTCAGTTTCGCACAGAAGGTAGGTTGAGCTACTGGCATGTGCACATGACCAGAAAGTTTAGCTTGCTCCTTTTTTACTTTTTTTCTGCAGGAACATAAGCTTCTTGGGACTCTGAGAAGATGGAGGTTAAAATATTGTTTGGGCTAGGTTGGGGATTTAGATCAGTGGAGCAGTGTGAGGCCCTGAGTTTGATCCCCAACACCAAAAAGAAAAAAGAAAAAAAAAATTGTTTGGACCAACTAACACTACTGTCTCCCCCAAAAGTGAAAGAGGCTCTACTGCATCTAAATTTGGGTTAAAACCCAGTTAAGACCCTCGCGAGAGCCAACCCTCTGAAGGAAGAACCCAGCCTGAGTTGCTTTGTCTGCATTGGTGATGAAGCAAGATAAAAACGCTGTGGAGCCAAAAGGAGCCGGCTATTGCTCTAAATTTGACAGGACCCCACGTACACAGAAAAGGGACTCCAGATATTTCTCGCCAAAGGCAAAGGAAAAAGGAAAAGCTGTGCCAGACATGTGGCACCAACTCAGGTGCTATAATCACTTGGCTGAAAGAAATAGAAACTTAGCTAAACTATTGATCCAATCAGTGTTGCGAGCTAACAGGCTACAAATGTATGCTGAGCTTTGCTCATGCTAGTTATAAAATGATGAGGTTTGTTTGGTGTGCCGATCACAGACGAAAGAAAGGGGCACTCCCAAACCTTTCTACCCTTCACACAGCAGTGATTGGCATGTTGTATCTTACCAGCGAAAATGTTGTAAAGTGTTTTCTAATGTATAATTCAACTTGCTCTTATTTCATGCATCTGAAGATAAAAAGGGACCAAGTTTGTATTCAAGTAAAGGTTCTTCCTATTTCTAAAAGTCTCCGAGTCTATCGTTACTCTCTTGCTACCAGGAAACACTACCTAAGTGCCTAAATTATAGAACAGGATGTGTGGAAAAAGGAGTGTTACTATTTACTAGCTGTGTGGGCTTGACTAAGCATTTCATTTCTGACTTTGTCTTCTGTAAGATGGGAAATAACGAAAGTACCTACCTTGCAGGGTTGTGTTTGTCAAATGTGAAATGCACAGAGCCTGACATACAGTAAAAGATTAGTAAATGTGAACATGTACTACAACTGCTGTTACTGCTGCTGCTGCTAGTACTATCAGAATAAAAATTTTAATGCCCTAAAATTGTTGACAACAAACTGCGCCCTCCAAAAATGGGCAAATGAAATGAATAAACATTTCTCACATGAAGAAATAAAAATGGCAAATAAATACATGAAGAAATGTTCAACATCACTAGTCATTCGAGAGATGCAAATCAAAACAACGTTAAGATTCCACCTCACTCCAGAAAGAACCGCGTATATGGAAAAATCAACCAATAACAAATGCTGGCGGGGCTGTGGGGAAAAAGGAACCCTCCTCCACTGTTGGTGGGAATGTAGACTGGTCCAGCCACTGTGGAAATCAATAT
>PVJO010035095.1:0-10245 GCA_004026905.1 Hystrix cristata | reverse complement strand
ACAGAAATCAGGTATGGGCAGTTTTTCCATTTTCATTTGTGTGTGAATTTTTAATATTAATGCGGGGGTGTAAAGCATTAATGCAAGTCAAAATGTTTCCATGAACAAGTTTCAGCAGTTCAACTTTATAACAATTATAAATAAACCTGTTAAATTTTTCTGGACAATGCCAGCATTTGGATTTTTTTAAAACGAGTAAATTTCTTATTGATGGCAACTAAACAGTGTTTGTAGCATTTTTATCATACAGTAGGTTCCATCCATGCACTATACTTTTCTAACTGAGTTGTCTTACATGCTAGTACATGTTTTTAATGTTGTCTGTCTTTCTGTGCTGTTCCTGTAAGTTTGCTATTAAAATACATTAAACTATATCTGCTTTTGGTCTTTATTAATCAGCTTTACCCATGAAATTAATTTACTCAAAGTTTGCATAATCCAAATAAGTGCAGTGCGGGTTGCTTTGGACATGTCACACTGTGGCAGACATAGACCCAGTTTAAGTTGGGTGTGGAAAGAAAACCAGTTCTGGCTATGTTTCTGATTTTTTTAAAACTCATAAATAGTGATTGTTTGCTGAGACCAGATCTTAACTGTGTGTAAATGCTGCATTCTGAAACAGTTCTCAAACCTGTGAAGTTACCAGCATTACCTGGAGATACTTACAAGTACTGAAAATGTATTCACAGACATGTACTGGCCTATTCAGCTCGAGATGTTTAATGGTAACTGAATGAAAATGTGCTAATAGTCTTAAGATCAAAATCAGTGCATTGCAGCTGGGTATGATAAGTAAAACACACCTATAATTCCAGCACTTGGGAGGTCGAGGCAGGAGGATCACAAATACTAGGTTACCCTGAGCTACATAGACCCTAAACCAAAAGAGTAAATTGCAGGTCTATTCTACATGTTGCATATTTGCTAACCCAGAAATTACTCAAGCACTGTTCACTCTTAGCCCTATTATCATTGGTGTGTTGTCACATAAAGATGATGAACTTTTTAAGATCCATAAAATCCTGACACAGTGACATTAGTTGTAAAGGATATGCAAAGACTAATTGTGAAGAGCAAATCTGTCAGTGAGGTTATCTCACTGGTCTTAGCAATAATTTTATATGTGAAAATTCGTTAATGGGGGAATTTATGCAACTTTTTAGGGCCTGATTCTGACTTGTTAGCGTGGCTTTCTAGGCTTCCGTGTTGTCCTTGGCAAAGCCTGGTTACCGCTTGAATTTCTGGGTAAGAGCATTTTGTTATTTCTTCAGTGCGCATTACTAAGAGCTGATAGTTATCAGCAAATGCCTAAGAAAGTATCTCCAGTGGGGAGGAAGTTAGGCAGCCTTGATGGGATTTCGTGGGAGTCAGTTGTAAATGGACGATACTTTGAAGTTTTAAAAAGCCCAGTGAGGGGGCTGGTACTCGGCTCATTGGTAGAGCACTTGTCTAGCCAAGTGCAAGGCCCTGAGTTCAATCCCCAGCACCAAAAAAAATAAGTCCAGTGAACCAAAAGTATGTTTGTTTTCCCTTGTTCCATGAAGTAGCACTCTTAGCTGTTAATTTGCTAAACAAACTTCACACTTATTGTCCAGGCACGACACCATAAGGTGTACATTTCCAAAAATTAGTGCTGTGTATAGATGAATATGCCACTCCATGAATGTACCCAAGTATCTGGTCATTATACTGAGCTTTGTCAGTGTGATGTGGTATGTTAATACTTACCTTGTATTCTCAGGTATTCCTGTGAAGTTTACAAATGAGGCAGTGGAATTTGGCAGGACATATATGCTTAATTCAGATCTGACCAATATACATAGTTTTGAAACCTGTTTATCCTTTGACAAGTGTGAGTGCAACTTGCCTGCCCTACCTAGGCTAATGCTTAGTAATTGTTAGGCTGGTAACTTTTCCCTACTATAAAATAGAGTTGATTAAAAAATTTTATACTGAAGCAGAGTTGGGCTTAAACAGTGTAAGGGGATTACAGCTAAAATCACCATTCTTTCAAGTTTCAGGTTTTGAATAGTAAAGTAACTTACAGAATTAGCCATTTAACACCTTTTAAAATTCCAGAAAGGTTCCCTAACGTCTAAACAGATGAAAAACACTGGCAAACTAAGTTATAAGAGAAAGATTTATTGTAGATACGTTTTACAGTTGGAGGTAGAGGTGCACACATAGAAACACAGCACTTGCAAGGCTGAGACAGGAAGACTGCTGTGAGTTCAAGGCCAGCTTGAACAACACAGTGAGACCATGTCTATAAATAATAAGATGAATGAGTGCTTAAGTAGTGTCCAATTTCTTGCCTTTATCTTGATAATCTAGAATCTGACAGGAAATAAATTCAAGTTGGAAAATGGAGGCCAGGTAAGTGCTGAAAATGCAAAGGCGTGCTCTGACTTGAATGCTCACCAGTCTGCATCCTGTTGCACAGGTGAAGACATTGGTGCAAGGTTACCAGCAGGTGGAGGAGATGGACTCCATCCCCAGGGAGACAATGTGGGGCTGTACTCCGTGTATGATACGTACAGTAAGAGCTGTTAATCTGGCCAGTGGTTATAAGAGTTTTGGCATTAGTAGAAATAAATGGAGGTAAGGACGACACAAAATTAGGATTGAAGAGGGGGACATTTTAGGAAAACCAGAAAGGGCTGTGTACAGCCAAGACCATGCTGCTCACCGCCTACTTAGGTATGAGCTACTCCTTTTCATTCCTCCCCCTCTCCCACCTCTTCATGTCTTTCGACTCAGAAAGTTTTACAAAACTTTGCACTTCAAACTTCATCCTATTCCAAGCTGTTATTGTCTCTAACCTGGACTCTTTTTTTTTTTTTTTTAATTTTATTTTAATGGTACATTTTAGATGTACATAGTGATAACATTCATCATAGGGGATTTGGACCTGTACATGACATATCTTGTTGCTGCTTTTTTTCCCATTCCCCTCCCCTCACTCACTCCCCCCTTCCTATTTACAAAAGATTTGTTTCCATTTTTTCCTTCCATTTCTTATTTCTCTTGTCCCTCTGTTCCTTTCCCCCTTTCTTGTTCCCTATCCCATTTGGACATTTTCTTCCCTTTCCCAATATAATACATTTTAGTCGTTATATACACTTCAGTTTCTCACACCAAAGAAACTATGCGGTATTTAAACATGTGTCTGATTTATTTCACTTAAGAATATGGTCTCAAGATGCATCCGTTTACCTAGGAATATCTCAAGCTTATCATTCTTTATGGCAGAGTAGTACTCCATTGTATAAAAAAACCACATTTTCTTTATCCACTCGGCTGTCGATGTTCATTTGGGCTGCTTCAAGGATTTAGCTATTACAAACTGTGCTGCTATAAACATGGATGTGCATATATCGCTGCGGTATGATGCTTTTAATTCTTTTGGGAAGATACCAAGAAGGGGAATAGCTGGGTCAAATGGAACCTCTAGTCCTAGTTCCCTGAGGAACCTCCACACTGATTTCCATAGCGGTTGTACCAGTCTACATTCCCACCAACAGTGGAGAAGGGTTCCTCTTTCTCCACAGCCCCTCCAGCATTTATTATTGGCTGATTTGTTGATAATAGCCATTCTTTGTGGAGTGAGGTGGAATCTCAGGGTTGTTTTAATTTGCATCTCTCGAATGACCAGTTCTAACCTGGACTCTAAATCTATCTGCATCCATCCGTTCTTATGCCCTGTGGCCTTCTTCATAGAGCCCCAAGAGAAATGGTTCTAAAACAAATTGTTGGGGTCATTTTCCCAATTAAAAATATCTTATGGCTTCCAGTTGCAAGCTGAATAAATACCTAAACCCGCCGGCTCACACAAGGCACTGGTGTAGCACGGTCCTGCCAGCCTTCTGACAGTGCTAGCCAAACCCTCTACCCACATACCTTTTTGATATCCGTTGGCTGTATTCTCTTAACACTTACCAAAACTTGAAATTATCTTGCTAGTTTTGCTTTGTTACTGACCCCTTTAGAACACTGCAGGAATGGGAGCCCGTTTCCAGCTGTAGCCCGAGTGCTGCATGTACATGAAACCTGAACAGTGTGTGGTTGGCGTTTTTTGACTTTGGGGGTTTTAAAGAGAAAGTCTTACTACCCATCCAGGCCGGCCTCGAACTTGCCGTGTAGCCCAGCTGGCCTCCCACTCATGCTCCTCTCACCTCGGCCTCCCCAGTGCTGGAGACTGCCCCTGGCTGAGTCTGTAGCATGAATGGGCATCCTTACTCGCCTTCAGTGTTTTTTGGCTGGGTGGTTTTTGTTTGTTGTCTTTGAGACAGGCTCTCCTCACGAAGGTCAGGTTGGCCTTAAATTCAGAGGTGATCCTCCCACCTTGGTCTCCTGAGTGCTGGAATTACAGAAGCAGACCATCACACCCGGCCATTCGTTCGTTGTTTTCATTTTTTCCAGTACTGAGGCACATGCTCTACCACTGAGGTGTAACCCCAGCCTTGGCCTTCAGGTCTCAACATGTATATGATAGACGATACACGATTTGATAGAGGATTAAATGAAAATAGGTGCAAAAATAGAAGCCTCGACACAAAATGCCAAGTAAATGCTGGAATAGTATCTATAATTCTTACAAAGCAAACCAGAATACAGGTTCCTTGCAGAGCGGTAGGGAAAACCTGGCCCCCCACTTCGGCTCCTAACAACGCCGAGCTCACGTCTTGGTGGAGAAGGAGCAGCTGGGTGCATCTTCATCAGGGTGACGGGTGAGTGGAATTGGTGAGGACACAAGCAGTAAAACCAAGTAGGGGATCCTCAAAGTCATGAATAATTTTTTCACCATTACTCGAAACATTCTTTGGAAAGTTCAAGTCAGGAAATAAATGTATTTTTCAAGGCGAAAAGAAATAATTGCAGTATCACTTCACAGTTAGACGTTCAGGCTCTGGAACAAAACTGCCAGGCCCCGCGCTGGGCAACCACTCAGCCAAACCACGCAGTGCCCTGTGCCTCATTTGTTCATTCTGCAAGGAGTCATGCAGCCAGGCGCTGTTGTGAAGACACAGCGCAAAAACAAACAGACAAGGGTGACGGCACCCGCCACGCAGGACCCGAAGGCGGGAAGACTACAAGTTTGAGGCCAGCCCGGCAGCTAAGCAAGAACTTGTTTCGGAATAAAAAGGGTCAGGGGTGTGCCTCGGTGCCGGAGCTTTGCCCAGCACGCACAAGCTTTGCGTCGAGTCCTCGGCACCAAAACAGGAACTGCGGAATAGAGAAAGGCGCCCTGTTCCCAGGGAGCTATGTTCTAGTGACGCAAACAAGAAAGTTGTACAGTACATAATTATTAGGTAAGTGCCAAAGAGGGGGAAAAAAAAGAATGGATAAGAAGTGTTGAAAAGCTGGTTTTCCTAAACATTCTAAAGTGAAGCACCATACAAACAAGTAGTCAACTGGAGAAAATATTCTCTACAATCTTCAATTAGGTTGTATTTCAAGTAGTCCATAAATACAGACTTGAATTAAATTTTATTGCATTGTAAGTTGGCTGCTGTCATTATGTCCAAATTAAATAATAACACAAACTTCCTTAAAATTTTCATCTGTGGATCTACTTTAAAATGTATGTGAAATTCAAAAAAAAAAAAAGAAGTGTTGGGAAGACGTCCCCAAGGTGTCTTTCAAATAAAGTCCTGAGAAAAATGCCACATATGAGAGAGAAGAGCATAAGCAAACCTCAGTTTTCATCATTAATTGGTTTCAGGAGGCTCAACAAGTACCAGACACACTCTTGGCTGGGGAAGGTTGGGGCGTCAGCAAGCAGTTGACACCAGCAAGTTCAAGCTTTCACGTCCTGTGCCAAGTGATGAGTACTGGGACAAAATTTCTTCATGGAAATGTGTGGAACGCTAAATTTGAAAGGAGCCAAGGACCGAGGTTTTCCGGGCCTGCTGGAGCACCGGCTGAGACATGCTTGGCTGTGTTCACGGGACAGTGGTGGAGGGAAGTAGGTGTGAGGGGCACAGAGCCCAGGGCCTTCTGGGTCCTGCAGGGACAGTGACTGATAGGGGGCCTCTGTGGTGAGCGGGAGGATGCAGTCCACCTGCAGGCTGTGAGGGGAGAGCAGGAAGGCAAAGCAAGAAGAAAAACCAAGCAGGAGGCAGCTGCCTAAATGCAACGTGACATAGTGGCTTGGACTTGGGTCATCGGGTGTGTCAGATGACATTCTGGATATTTTTTTAATTTTCATTTTTATTATTATGTGTTCACAGCACATAATGATTACATTCCTCATGGGGAGTCAGTACGCGTACATAACACTTCCTAGTATTCCAGATATTTTTAGAAAATGGGCTGGCTAAGACCTGATGGATGCGAGCCTGAGAAAAAGCGGGATTAATGGTGCCAGGGTTTGGGCCCAAGCAGCTGCAAGAAGGAAATTGCTCTTGCTTGAGATAGGGAAGGCGGGAAGGAGAATGGTGGATTGGAGCTCAACTGGGACGTGTTCAGATCGAGACGTTCAATTAGACTCTTTCGTGGAGATTCTTAGTAGGCTGTTAGATATGAGCCTGGAGTTTAGAAAAGAGGTTTGCACTAGAAGTATAAATTTGGAAGTCATCAGTACCAAACATGCACTCCCAAAGCCCAGAAACTAGAGGAGGTCGCCAGGGAGCAGGTGTGGATGGAAATTAGGAGGGTCCCAGGCACTCAGCATGCCCAGCTATGTCCTGGGATTTTGTAATTAACAAGTCACACCCACTTCCCCAGTTTTGCCCCCCACTCCTGATGAGCAAAGTCTGAGAATTAGCTCAGCATTACCGGATTTCACAGCATTGAGGTAACTGGTGACCCTAATTAGAGTAGTTTCAGTGAATTAGAGAATACAAAACATGATTGCAGTGAATTCCAGAGGCCCCGGGGCTTTCATAAATGCTCAGACTTAACATAAGTCATGACACAGTGACGTGCCAGGGACACAGCATCACCGAAGTGTTTAACCCGAAGCAAGCAGATAAATCCAAAGTGTAAGACAGTCTACAAAACAACTGGTCAGGGTTCTTCAGAAACAAAACAAAGCAAGAGACTTGTTCTAGGTTTTTCTTTTTTTGTTTTCTTTTTTTTTTTAATTTTGAGTAGTCCAAGCAGGACTTGTACTTGGGATCCTGCCCGGCATGATGGTGCATGCCTGTAATCCCAGCACTGGAGAGGCTGAGGCAGGAGGATCACAGCCAGATTGAGTCCGGCCTGGGCTACATAGTGAGTTCAAGGCCAGCTTGGACTACATAGGAGACCCTGTCTCAAAGAAAAAAAAAAACAGAAAACCTGGTGATCCTTCTGCCTCAGCCTCCCTGAATGCTGGAATTATGCGTGTGCCTCACCCACCCAGCAAGTTCTGTTCTGGATTAAAGGTAATGTAAGAAACATGACAACTGCATGTTAATCTTTCATTGGCTCTCGGATTGGCAGTGGGGTGGGGTGGTACCAGATCTCACCTGTGTTGCATGGACTGGCCCCTAACTCCTGAGTTCAAGCCATCCTCCTACCTTGGCCTCTGGAGTAGCTGGGATTACAGACAGGCTATTGCTCAGTTTTGATTTTTTTTTTTTAACTGGGGATTGAACCCAGGGGCTTTGCACTGAGCTACATCCCCAGCTCTTTCTAAAAGGTTTTTATTTTGGTGGGGCTTTGGGGAGGAGGTTGTTTGTTTTTTGTTTTGTTTCAGACAGGGTCTAACTATATAGTTCAGGCTAGCATCAAATTTGTGGTGATCCTCCTCTGTCAGGCTCCTGGATGCTGGGATTACAGGTGTATACCACCTCACCTGGCAATTTTTCAAATTTTGAAACAGGGTCTCACTAAATTCCTCAGTCAGGACTTGGATTTGGGAACCTCCTGCCTCAGCTTCCCAGAGCACCGAGATTATAGGCACGTACCACAACATTCAGCTCCGAATTTGAATTTTTCTAAAACTAATTAACAGCTGGGCGTGGTGGCCCATGCTGGTAATCCCAGCTACTCAAAGGCTGAGCCAAGCAGATCATAGCCTGGGCAATTTACCAAGACCCCGCCTCAAAAAATAAAAAGCGCTGAGGATGCAGCTCAGTGCTAGAGCACCTGCCTGAGACAGGAGACTAGGGTGTGGCAAACTGACTGGGGTCGTAGGTGTGACCCGTTAATTACAAGATCCCGGACACAGGTGCAAAACGGATCCCAAGCCCTGCAACATGAACTGCTGGTGAGAACTCAAGCAGGCTTTCAGGAGGACGGCCTAGACTTGACATCAGCCTGAGGAGTGGGTAATACGCGAAGGACAGTCAACTTTGAGCTTTTGGCCACTCTGTTCTCTCTTGCATGGTGGCCACCCTCACGCTGTAGGGTGCAATCTGACTTTTACTTGGCCCAAACTTGCTCTGCAGAGTTGTTTCTTTTCCTTCCTTCAATAAAACTTTGCTATTGTTTGTGTTCGTCTTGTCCCATTCTTTGCTCAGGACAGAAAGGACCTAGAAACACCTCCAGAAGGAGACTCCAGCACCCAAAACCCAGGAACATGTCTAGTGTGCATGAAGCTCTAGATTCAATCCCCAGTACTACAAAAAATGTTTAAAAGTTTAGAAGGTATTGGGACAATACTTCCGGAAATTTTAATATGGACTGTATATTAATAATACATCTCGGGCTGGGGATTTAGCTCAGTGATTAGAGTGCTTGCCTTGCAAGCACAAGGGCCTGAGTTCGATCCCCGGTACCACAAAAAAATAAAAATAAAAAATAATACATCTCTTTCAAACTTCTTGTGTGTATAGTAAGAGATGTGTGCTGAAGGAATAAAGAGTCATAATGGCTGCAGCTTAAAATATATAGAGAGAAAACAAATATGGGTTAAATGTCAGTTGGTAAGTTTACAGGAAGGATGTTCTTTCAACTTCTCATGGTTTAAAATTTGTCAAAACAATGGTTGGGGGGTGATGCTTTTAAAAAGAGAATTATCTCAGCACTGAAAAAAGAGAGAATTGTGGGAAAGGAATAGAAAGCAGTGTAGGATTTCAGCTTTAAACAGAAATGGGGAGTAACTAAAGAGCACGCAGCAGCCCCCAAAGGGTTTTTCCCTCTAAGAAAAAAGAAATAGTACATGTGCTTACTGCTGTATGTCTTGAATGTTTGTGCTATGGGTGGTTGTAAAGGTTTTGAGTCTTTCCATGTTAATGTAGACACTGAGACAATAAAAGTTCTAATGGTCTTTCAGCTTGGAAATAGTGGCAAATGCTGGAATCCCAGCTATTCAGGAGCCTGAGGAGGAGGACCGCAAGTTTGAGACCAGTCTGGATAACTTGGCAAAACCATCTCAAAATAAAAAATGAAAAGAAAAAAAAATGGCTAAGGATGTAGCTTAGTGCTAGAGTGCTGTGCCCCTGGGTTCCATGTCCAGCATCACAAAAAAGAAAAAGAAAAGAAAAAATTATAAGAAGATTTTAAATGTAACTTGACAAACTCTAAAATTCTTTAGGAAGAGGAAAACTGTTTTTGGCAACAAAAGTCAAGAAAAAAAATTTTTTTGAGAGTCTTGCTATGTAGTCCAGGCTAGTCTTGAACTCACTATGGAACCTGGGTTGGCCTAGAATTCACAGCGATCCTCCTGTCTCATCCTTCTGAGTGCTGGGATTAGAGGTGTGAGCCACTACACTCAGCAAGAAATTTTAGAAAAAAGAAGATTTTCTTTAACAGATGGCAAAGTATATTATAAAGCTCTAATATTTGCATAAAATAAATCAGTGGAACTAGACAAATGGTCAAAAACCAGAACCAAGAATATATGGGGACCCAAAATATGATAAAGATGGTGTTAAAATCAGATAAGGGGACAGTGTTAAAATCAGATAAGGGGGAGCTATTCAATTTTTAGAAATAATTGGACTATTCACTGGAGAGATAATTATATTACTATTTCACACCCTCAAAATTAATTTCAGCTTGACCAACAGGCTGAATATACAAAACAAAATTAATAGAGAACTGAGAGAAAATATGAAAATGTTTTAATATTCTTCCTCAGAGTTCCACTTCTCCTAACCTGTTACCTAGAAGTGCAAGACATACTAGTGTGTGCGGGGGTGTGTGTGTAAAACAGCGCTATTTGTAAAACTGAAAATTTGAAGGACCTCAATGTCCTTCAATAAAGAAATAATGGCTAACTACCATGAAGCTGTTAAAAACGATGCAGCACAGAGACGTAAACGCCAATACAGAAAGAATCTCAAGCTCTGTCAATTTAAAAAACAAGCTGTG
>PVJO010035094.1:0-10246 GCA_004026905.1 Hystrix cristata | reverse complement strand
AGGGTCAGTGGGACCGGACTGGGTCACTCGAACTGAACGGTAGTGGCTGCGGGTATGTGGCTATGTCCAGCTTACCCTTTATATTATGCAGTTGTGTTCTGTCCAGGAAAGTCTGGGAAATGACAGTGTGGTTGATACTCAAGGATTTTGGTTTTGTTCTGTGGAGTGATGGTAACACCATGCTATAAATGGATAAGAGCTGTAGATGATCGCAGGAGAGAGTGCATGAGAAGGACGCAGCACTCATCCCCCTGTTCCTCCTTATCACCCCAGATGCCTTCTGTTTATGTTACCTATGAAAGATGAGTAGCAAAATTGGATTCTTGTTACTTTTAAAACCATCATTTTAGGAGGTATATGTTGTGTTTAGATAAAACTTTAAAAAAATCTGACATATTCTATTTTTATAGCATAATTGTGATCTACATCATAATGCATTCAGTGGCTACCCCATCTCTCCTAGACACCTTTTAAAAGCAGGTAGGATAAGAGTTATAAATATTCAGCACTCCAATATAAGGAAGGCATTCAGGTATGTAATGAACTGTGTACAATTCACATAAGACGGCTTCCCATTTCGATTGATGTGAGTCCTAATTACAAAAAAATTGAATTCTTGACCTCTGAGTGCACGTGTCGTGATGTGGGTGTGACTGTGCTCCGCTCCAAGCTCTCGCCCTGTCCCCTGGCTCTTCCCACTGCAGCGGGTGCTGGTGTCTTGTGCCTTTAGTGTCTCCCACATGCCTACTGTGCGGCAGGTGGGAGGCCCCAGGAGCTTGCAGAAGGCGTGTTTTACACCTGTCGTTCTTCCCGGTCAGGAAGCTGAGGGTTAGCCCCGGGAGCGTGAAGAAGCTGTCTGGACTCTGGCTGCCCCTGTGCCTCCCTGGCCTGTAGCTCCAGTTTCCTGTGTGCCTGTTCTAGCCCTGGCAGGAACACAGCCACGCCTGTTGACACACACCACTGCCACCGGATGCAGCTGGTGCTGGTCCACAGTCCACAAGAGACCTCTGTCAGGGCTCCTCCGTGTCACAGTGAAGCTGCTGTGTCCCTGGGAGGTCCCAGTGATGAGACAGTCTGCCCCTTTCCCTCCATCCCCACCCCCATCCCTCTTCCCTCAAATTCAGCAAGAGCTGTTAAACAGCTGAGTCAGAGAGCCCATGGCCTTTAGCAAGGCTCCTACAGCCCTGCAAACCAAGGTTGTCGATACCACATCTTCTGGGGCAGAGAAGGCTTGCCCCGTTCCAACTCTTTGCATCACATTCTAATGGGAAAACAGTCTCTTTCAAAGAAAATCATCATTTCGTGCCCTTCACATTTAAAAAGAGTACTATTCCTATGTTACAGTTCCTCTGTGTACTCCTTGCGTGTCACAGTTAGGCACTCATCACCTGAGCCCTTGCTGTGTGCCCAGCAGCTGTCTAGACCTGGGGAGATGGCCCTGGATCAGCTTGCGGCCTCTGCAGCTACATTCCAGGGCGCCAGCCTGGCCCTTGTTCTGGGCAGTCTTGGGAGCAGGGTCCAGACCAAGCAAACAGTGAAATGTGCTGCAGGTGCCCGGGGAAGGGGGAGGGGAAATGGTCAGAGGGGATGCTGGCCCAGGATGATCGCTGCAGGCAGGGACCATTGGAAGACATTGTGGGCGTCCTGTGAGCAGAGAGCAGGGTGACTGGAGGAAGTGAGAAGTGGCAGAGCTTGGGATGTGTTTGCCTGTCTGGTGTGAGAGAAGTGGAGGATGGAGATGAAACTAAGGTCTTGTGGCCTGAGCTAGTGGCTGCATTGCTGAAGTCTGGAAGGATGTGGTGGGTGTGAACTGTGTGCTGTGCCTCTGATGATGCAGGAGTGCCCGGAGCCTGGAGATGTGGAGAAGGCAGTGCTGGACCTTTCCTGGGGAGTGCAAGGGGAGAAAGGGCCCTGCGCAGGACTCTGATGTGGAACCTGAGGAAGCAGGAAATGGGAGCCTGGAGCAGGGCGGGGTCTGATGGGGCTGGAAATTAGGTGAGGGAGGCAAGTGAGAGTGGAGGGATGATCACTGGGAAAGGCACTGAACTTCCAGGTCCCTCAGTCACTTCACTTCAGACCCCTGTCTGGAGAGAAAGAAAGGATGCCCCAAGGTTGGCGTTCATTGTTTTAAAACAATAGAAATAAAACAGCAATCAGGAGATGATCAGGTAGAAGGACAGCAGAGTGATTGAGAAAGAGACAGAGGACTCAGATGTTGGGGAGAGAGCAGCAGAGAGCTTTGGCAATTACTCTGAAAGAGGAGCTTCCGGAGTCTCTGTCTTCCCCAACCAGTGGGGAGGTAGTGACAGAGAGCCCTAGTGCCGAGGAGGGAACAGTGGCAATTAAAGCTCCAGGAAGCAGAGCAGTGCGCAGGAGTCGCAGGCTGGGGATACTGCATTTTAATCAGGAGTGGCGGGCGGGAGGCACTAGGAGCAGGGCGGTGTGATGTTGGGGTGCACACGGTCAGCCCCATCCGCGAAGCTCCGGGTGGCCTGCAGGGGGGAGCCGTGCTGGAGGGATGGCTTCAGGCACACACATGACTGCCGACTGAGTCTCCTTTTGAAAAGCACCCCCGTCCCCCAGGCTTTTAAATAAGTGCACATCCCCCCATCTTGGCTTTGAGTAAGACACATCTCTTTTCCAAGGTCGCCCCTGAAGCTGCTGTGCGCCTGCACCACGCTGCAGTCTGGCTGTACTGTCGGGGGAGACTTCTTACCGAGACAGTGAAAGGTTGTTTGCCCCCTGGGACCTGCACATTTGGACTGGAGTCAGGTGGCTGCCCCCACTTTGACACAGGCTGGCAGGTCACACGGCAGATACCTGAGGCGCCCGAGGGAGGGGAGCTGTGCTGTTGCCTAGCAATGGATCATTCCGCAGGGCTTTCAAGGACCACAGCGAGCTGCGCTTTGTCATTGGAAGTGCATCGCGCTGTTGGCACTCCCACATTTCAGCCACTGCTCCTTACGTGATGCTGCCAGGCTGAGGGCAGGAGAGTGTGGCAGGCGCCCCAGCCAACAGGTGACGGAGGACCTCTGCTCAGCGGGAACCCGTGGACTCTCCTAGTCCTCTTTGTCCTCTCTGTGGTAGCTTTCAGAAGAATTGGATAGTGTAAATGACAATTCCTTAAACTGCTAAAGGGTCCTTGAAATGTACTCAAATTTGTGTCTGAGTCACCCCCTGGTCTGGAGATGCAGCACTACTGCTTTTGAGGCCCTCTGAGGCTGGGTAACCGGCAGCCATGTTGGAAAATAACATCCCTCCTTCTTGAGCCAGGAAGCCGGAAGACAGAAATGCAGGCACCTGGCTCAAGGTCAAAAGGGTGGGCAGGGCACCAAGCGTGCACGCCTTCGTCTGTTCATTCAGCGAACAGCACGGCAACCATGTTCTCTGCCCGGCCCGGCCCTATGAGTTTGGGGACAGAGGAGTTCACTGGAACCCCTAAGCCTCTCCAGAGCAGCTCAGTGCTTACTCACCTCCCTACCCTGGTGCAGCCCTCCGAGCCCCGAGCCCCGGAGTGGGAGGCACAGCGGTGGGCAGGCTTGGAGCTTCGAGTGCATTGTTCCTTTGTCTGATCCTCCCTCATGCACGGCTTTGTTTTCCTCCTGCTGAGCCACCCCGGAGGCTGCTAGGGGGACGGCTTGAGGGTGGCACAGGGACGTGGTGTCTGGGGCACTTCTCTAGGGACTGTGGTACTGTGTCTGCGAGTCCCTGAATTTGCTTAGATCTTAGACTCTTTCTTGTTGATGGGACACAACGCCTGACACAGCTTAGGGAAGGAGAGGTTTATTTTGGCTCACATTTCAGAAGTTTTAAGTTCACGCGCACAGGCTTAACACAGAAGCGGCGTGGCAGAGGGACTGGCAGAGGACAGCTGGTCAGGTCCTGGCAGCCAGGAAGCCGAGAGAGAAGGGAGGAGCGGGGACATGAACCTGTGCCTTCTAGGCAGAGCCTTCATTTCAGGCTCGGGGTCACTCTTAGTTCCCTTCCCTTGCGCACAGTCCACACCCAAGCCTCAGCTTCCGTCCCAGTGTGGACTCCAGGGTGAGGAGCCTGGAACGGGCCCTGGATAGCACACCGAGGCCCGTGCCAGGAGTGCCCCTGGTGTCACTGGGGTGCATTCTGTGTGTTAGTTGCGCAGTGTCACCTGGCTGTTCTAGCTGGCTCATGTGGGTCTGGGGGTGGCGGTGGGGGCACAAGCCTTGGATGTAGCACCAGGAGATGCTTCTGATGAGGGCCTCATCCTGTTCCTGGGCATGAGGTGTGTTCATAGCAGATCCAGAGGTGCATCCGGTCCAGGCGCAGATCTGGAGCACATCTCCCTGGGCAGCATTGTGCAGCAGGCCGGCCCTGCCTCAGCCGGGTGCAGCACATGATTTCCGTGACCCCACGGAAGGGGCTGCCGCCGTACTGGGTGTCAAGGTTAAACAGGTGGGTGACAACACCGCCGTGACTGACCAGACTGAGGGCGCGGCTGTGGGCATGGTCAGATGTGCCTGCGGTGAAGAGGAGCGGAGGAAGAGGGAAGCGGAGACGCTCGGCGACCTGGGCCTGTGGCCCTGTTGTGTTTGCTTCCTGCGCCTGGTCAGAGCAGCCCGCTTGCCGTGTCCAGCAGTCTCAGGCCCGCATGTGGGCTGCCTGTCCGGGCAGCACTGCGCGGGGGGAGCCAGCATGCCGGGAGGGCCCCGGATGCCATGGGCTTTGCCCAGCTGGCACAGGGGGAAGGATGGGTGCCAGCATGGCCTGGGGCAGCGGCCGTGTGGGGTCTGCCATGGTCGACTGAAATTTTCATGCTCTTCTTCCTAGACTTCTGCAGGGATTTCTCCCGTCAAGTGATGGCCGCCCCTGCTGGCTCCTCTCAGTTGTCTTTTTTGCCTGTTGACCGTGAAACTCCTGTTTCTGGCCAGCTCCCAGTGTGAAGCCGCCTGGCTGTGAGCTGGGCGATCATCCACACCCCTTCCTGCAGTGCCAGCACCAGGCACCGTGGGGTGTAAAGGGGGTGCTGCCCCTTTCTGTGGGATACCTGAGGTCCCCTCACTGCTTTCAGAAGCATTTATTATTCCTGTTTTTTTTTTTCTTTTTGAACAGTCCATAGGAATTTGAAATAAACCTAATCTTTGTGAAAGATATGAAAGATTTAAGTAACTGGCTCATACCTGTCATTCTAGCACTCAGGAGGCTGAGGCAGGAGGATCACCGAGATTTCGAGGCCAGCGTGGGCTACATAGTGAGATCCTAACTGAAAACAAAACAAAACAGAAACACCAACTTATTTTGGAATCAGGTTTCAATGTAGAATTTTAATTTGGGATGTTTGGACAGATAAAAATAAGACTTATTCAGCATTACATATGACAATTTAAAGAAAATCTTTTTGTGTTATATATGTTTTATTACAATAAAATTATTTTCACGGATAGAACCAATGGCCTAGTAAAACACTGTATCAATTGATGTTTTTAAAACTCAGCAGTGCTAAAAACTGGGGAGTGTTCTCTTGACAAAAGCAAAGCTAAAACACGAAAAACAGGCTCATGACATTATTGTCAATTTAGAGGAGAAAGAAAAAGGAATACATTCAGCTATAATCAAGCTACTTAATCTTGAGGTTTTAAATTGCCCCAAGGCAGTTGAATGAATTTAAAAGGTACTGCAGGGTGGCCTGACAAGGAATCTGGAGAAGTTTGCCAAGGTCCTCCAGCCCCGACTCACGGACACTGGGTGACAACATGGACTCTGCTGCCCAGCTGCCCTGCATCTTTGTCACCTGAATGGTCCCTTCTGCTTGCATCCTATTCTCCGTTTACTTTGTCTTTCCTTTCATGAAAGTGATATTAGCCCCCCAGTGCCCGTCCCTGACTGTCTCACTGGAGACTTCCTTTTTCTCAGAACTTTTCTGACTCTCTTTCTTCTCCTCAGGGAGTGCACTGGGCTGGCGGCATTCACAGGAGACCCAGCCTTCACCTGCGGGTGCTCGTGAGGGCCCCCAGACCAGAGGGCTCCTTTGGGCACAAGGGACATCTGGTTTTCCTAGCTTCCTGGTTGGCATGTGGATTTTGGCTGTCATCAGACCATGATTGTAGACAGACTGAGTCGTGTGTAACATGCCATGCAGCGTGCTCGCCACAGGAGCCTGGGTGCAGTGCGTGCCCAGTATCTGTTGATGGATGTGGGCCACTACACTGCATGGTCCCAGGAAGACCACATTGAAGACAGTTCCATGGTGTGCACAGCTCCAAGCTGGGTCCCAAGACAAGAGGGAAGATGTCCAGCAGCGGCCACACTGGGGATGCTTAGAAGCAGCCGTGAGCCTAAGGGACCGGTCGCTGTGCATGCTGCCATCTGTACAGCTCTCACTCTGGTGTGTAGCTTTCCTGGTCTAGTCCCAGAGTCCTCTTGCAGGCACAGCTGGTGTCACTCTGGCTGTGACCTGCTAAGTGTTGCACTGGCCTTCTGTGGAAGGAGAGGGCAGAGCTCTCCCCAAACCCAGAGGGCTTGCTTGCTGCTGCTAAGAGCAGAGTGGTACTTCACAGATGTGGAGGGAGGTCCTGTTCCTCCGTGGTCCCTGAGCTTTTCCCTTTTTTCCCTTGTGGCCAGGACAAAGAACATCTCTTCCCGTTGAGGAGGGGAGGCCCTCAGTGGGTTTCATGTGGTGTCTGGGACATAGCAGATCATGTGGAGAGAAAACTGTCCTGTAATTATGACTGAATCCTTCCTCATCCCCCAGCAAGCTAAAAAATCAGAAAGCAAAGAATAAACCTTTTCTATCTAAGGTAGGGTGAACCAGGATGGACTGTATAGAAAGCAGCGAAGTTCATGTTTTTATACATCCTTACAAGAAGACGCTTGTAGAGACCTCCGGTTAATGGACTGCAGGCTGTGCTGGGAGGGCTGGCAAGATGCAATCCAGTTGCTTTTCCCAGCCACAGACATTGATGTGAGAAATCCTGTTTAGCGCAGTATGTCACGTGTCGGCATGTGCTATGACACGGATCTGAACTTCTGTGCAGTGTGCACCGCCATGGTCTCGTGAGTCCCTCAAAGAAGTAGTGCTGCTCCTAGACCCCCCAGGTTTGCCAGTCGTGGCCTGAACCTTCTCCATGTGTAGTCTTGCTGAGTATCTGCCTGTCTCAAGGCTCCTATGAGAGTGTTCACTTACCAGCTGTTTAATCTTTCCGAAGTCCTCAGAATATAATAAGCACTGAGTCCTGTCTCCATTCTGCAGTTGGGGACTGAGACTTGGGAACTGCCGGGCATGACTTGCCCAAGTCACGCAGTGGCAAGCAGAACTGGGGGCTTGTTCCTTTGACACCTGGATGGACCCTCTGGGCAGTAGCCCTGTGCAACTTCTCTGGGTGACAGAGCAGGCTTTCCCCACCTCTCCAGGGTGTTCACTGAGAAGAATAAGGATTTTTATATGTAAACTGTGTCGCCTGGATAGTTTTATAGGAGGGTGCTTCTTGATATTTTAGCTTGGGGAATGGTAGAAACCTAAGCGTGCGAGTCTGCAAATCATTAGGTTCTCAGAGAATGAAGGTGTGTTTTCCTGTTTGTTTATTCAGAGGTCTTACTTTGAGGCACCACCAGGTGCTGGAACAGACCAGGAACACTAGTTCATCCACAATCTCTGCTTCCGCTAATGCTGGCAGATCAGCCTTTTCTGTCTGTATCAGTGTCCAGAAAGCAAACGGCTTGGTGTCAACTCAATGTCACAATCCTCTTTGTAGGTGTCAGAAAAATGAGTTGCTGCCTTCGGAGAGCAAGTGGATGTGTGGTGACCCGAGGCTTTGTGGTGGGTGCCAGAGTCCTGTGCTTGGCCGGAAATGAGGCTCTCAGGCTGGGAGGGAGGCTGGCAGCTCCCGCTGGCCCCGGGGCACCAGCAGGGCCTCTCTGCAGGGCTAGTCATCTGGGTGTCAGTGCAGAGGGCACAGTCCCAGGCTCTGTGGTTCCCTTGATCATCTGGGACCCTGAATCCTGCATGTAGTGGGTTGCAGAGGTAGGCACGCCTTTCCGACAGCCAGGGTCCCTGAGCAGGCTCAGCTGGTGGGAGAGAGCCTTAGCACCCTTCCCTTGTACCCTTGAGGAACTGGCCATAAGAGAAGCCTCTGGCAGCAGCTGGCAGAGCCACAGGGGTAGACGTCCTGGGGATGGCAGAGGCAGAGGGCTGCTCCCTGGCTGGCCTGGCCATCTCCTGACCTCCTCCTGTCTGGTGCCCTGCGGGTCTGCACGAGAACCAGGACCATGCTCTCACAGCACGCTGGGGGCTGTGGGGTGGAAGACATGACCCCCAGGCTCGTGTGAGGATGCAGTGGCTGGGGGGAGGTTGCAGCAGCCTCCCCTGGAGCCGGCAGGTTGTCGAAAGATGGATGTGGCAGGAAGATGGGGGCAGATTGGGGGCTACTGATGCTCCAACGCAAGCCTGCTTCTCTCTGGCATCTCGCTGCCTTGCAGGCCTCCTCTGGATCCGTCTAGGACCTGTCACCTGGATCCCGAGTTGGTCTTGCTGTGTAGTTCAAGGAGGCCTTGAACTCACTATGTAGCCTAGGCTGCCCTCCAACTCACCGCTATCCTCCTGCCTCAGCCTCCTGAGTGCTGGGATTACAGGTGTGCGCCAACATGCCTTACTGAATGCTCTCCACTTCTCCCTCCTCACCACAGTCCTGAAGTCCCCAGCTGAGGTGGTGGCATCTTCAGATGGCACATAGTGGAGGCTCAAGTGTGGGCTGCACCTGGCTGGTGGTAGAGCCACCCGGAGGACCCATCCTGCCACCTCATCTCCCAGTGCAACTGGCCCAGGAGCTAAGAAGGGAGGGACCAAGAGAAACATGGTTCCTAGACGTTTCATAGAAGCTTCTCCTTTTACTTGGATTGGAGAATTGAATCACAACAGACCCGCAACCAGGACACACGGTTTGAACGGGCACCCATCCACCTCAGGAGCCTTGTTGTGTGCGCTGGCAGCAGGGGATGGTGGCCCTGGCTCTGGCGTCTGTTGGCATCTGCTTTCCAGATGAGGGGATGTCATTGTTGGGGACATTGAGGCAGCTTCTGCTGTTGCATTAAAATTAATCTTTATTGCATCCTGATGGAGCTCACCCTACTTGGTAATTGTAATGTCTTCTTGCTTGCTAGGTTTAAGACATTGCTCAATGTGTCGCATCTGGCTCTGGAGGAACTTCTGTAGCCTGGTGCATCCATGCAGGCGTTAGCCTTTTTAACTTAGCAAGATGGATGCTGTTGGGGCCGGGGATTTAGCTCAGTGGTTAGAGTGCTCACCTTGCAACCACAAGGTCCTGAGTTCGATCCCCAGCAGCAAAAAAAAAAAAAAAAAAAAAATGGATGCTGTTGTCTTTAATACTATGCTGAGAGTTATGGTCTTTGTTAAAACAACCAGAATTTAAAGAAAACTGTTAGCTCAGAGTACATCAGCTGAAGACACCATCTTGTACTAAACTGAACCTGAGACCTGGAGTACACCTGTGCAGAGCATCGTGGTGCAATTTGGGACTGAGAAGCACAACCTTTGTTATACTTTCTCAAAAGCTGTTGATGGGGAAGTCATGGAGGGGAGAGCTGGCTGAGGCTGAGACCGGGTGGCATGTGGACTGCTGGGTTCCCCAGCCTGGGAGAGAGATGCCGTTTTGTCATGTGCAGATGGGCCCAAGGCTGTGACTGCAGCAGAAAGAACATACTGGTCTGAACTCCCACTACTCCAAGAAAGCAATCTTAGTTGGGCACGGTGGTGCACACCTATAATCCCAGCACTCTGGGAGGCTGAGGCAGGAGAATTGCAAGTTCAAGCCCAGCCCGGGTAACTTGGTGACTTAGCAAGAACCTGTCACACTTTTTTTTTTTTTTTTTAATAAAAGGGTTGAGGTTGTAGCTTAGTGCAAAGACCCTGGTTTAATCCCCAGTACTACAAAGAACAAAAGCAAAACAAAGCAATCTTACTTTTTTTTTTTTTTTAGGAAGTTGGCTGTTAAAGCAGCTATAATCAATCTCTTATGTGGTATAGGAAAAATTACTTAAAAAGCAGTATTTTTCATGAAGGAAAGGCTGTGCACAAAGTCAGTACCTATTCACCATAGGCTCCTACATCTACTCTCTGTAGACAAATACTTAGTGTGTTAGAATAGCTATGTTGTCAGTAAATCTTTAAAAAAGATTTTAAAAAAATCCCACGTATACCATTTGCAACAAGAAGGAAATAAACAATCTGCTTTTGATCAGTTTTCACCCTAAATGGCAA
>PVJO010035093.1:0-10242 GCA_004026905.1 Hystrix cristata | reverse complement strand
TCATGGCCACCATCAGGTGAATGGTTTGGCTCCACTACATGCCCCTGCTGTCATGCGACACTCCAGCCTCCCTCCGCCTGCCACCCCCCCCACCCCCCGCATCACAGAGGCCTGAAACAGTTTTCCAGATTAAGGACAAGAACCTCCAAAGCCAGGAGCCTAAATAAACCCTTTCTCTTTATGAGTTTATTTATCTCTGATATTTGTTTCAATGAAGGAAAGCTGATTCACACAAGGGCATGTGCTTAAGAAGAAGATTGTGGACATATAAAAGCCAGTATGGATCCAGATAGCAAAGACCCTGAAACACTGCATCAAAATTAATAATCCTTTGTGAGGAGCCTGTGTGTCTAACATGGATAACATTTACCAAGGCGAGCTGTGGGAGCAGAGAAATGGAAGGAGCCCACTCCACGCAGAGTGGTGCACTGTGGGAGTTGCCCAGAGGTGCACAGAGATCAATGGATTCAGATGTAAGACATATTCTGCATATGATGCAAATATTCAAGGCACATTCTAATGCAAGACATACGCAATGTGGAATTTTCTAACAGCCACATTTTTTAAAAAGTAAAAGAAAGGAAAAGAAAATGAAGTTAATGTGCATAATATATTTTAGTTAACATGATGTGTCTGAATTTTTATCATTTCAAAAATGCAATCAATGTAAAAAGTATTGTAGAGACTTTTATATTCTTTTCTTCATGCTAAATCTTTAAAATCTGTCACTTAGAACCCTTTCAAGTTGGACCACATTCCTAATGCTTCAAGTCTATGAGGCTAAAGGCTGCAATATCTGACAGTACGAAGCTGAGCAGTTATTTATAGCCTTCTACTCCAGCCTTCAGTTTGTACCTGATCCTAGAGAGGAGGCAATATGGCAGGAGTGAGTGACAATTTTGGCAGAGAGATGGAAAGACTGAGTTTTTATTTTTATTTTTTAGAAAGTCCATCTACCATTGCAGCTGTTTGGAGGGTGAACTTGGCTGGGTGAAGAGAGACTGGAAGCCAGCAGACTAGAGGAGAGGGGCCATGGACTAACCCAGCAGAAAGATTTACAGCAGGACCATGGTTGCAGCAAAGGAGATGGCGGGAAGAATGAAGTTTAAGGGTGGTCAGGAAGTCAAACACATAAGATATGGAGAACAGGGGTACCTGGGGCTGCTGAAAGAGAAGCAAGGTAACAACAAAATGCAAATTTCTGAAGTTCAGGCCTGAATTTAGTGTAGAAATGATAAATAATGGTGAGCTTGGGTTAGATGAGCTAAGTAGTCAGTGGTTTTTGCCAATTAGAAGGCCCCAGCAAATTTTTATTTTTAAGAACATTTTTGATTGAGATGTAATAATAGTATATACTAATAGGTACAGTGCAATAATTCAACACATGTATGGAGTGTGCACTGATAAAATTAGAATAATTAGCATTTTCCTCTTCTTATCGTTTCTTTATATTTGGAGTCTTCGAGTTCCTTTCTTCTGGGTTCTCATAAGATATATAATAGTTTATTGTGAACTGTAGTCGCTCCCCTCTACTGCAGGCGTTAGAACTTGTTCTTTGTGTTTTAGCCTCTTATCCAGCCTCCCTTTATCTCTCCTCTCTCCCTTCTTACCCTCTCGTAATCACTATGCTGCATGCAGATCAACTTTGTAACTGTGTGTTCTAACAGTGAAAAGAGACAGTATTTTATAGACACATGAGTTTCTGCTGTTGGGCTCCCCACCCCCAAAATACACTTGCTTTACAAATTAAGCTGCATCTTCATCGTCTTTTCCATCAGATCTTTAAGCAGTTCTCTTACTAGGACACACATACACCTCTCCTGTCTCTCAGGAAGGCTCTGGGTGTATCAGGACCTGGTCGTTACGTACCCTCAGGGCGTGTACTCTGAAGTGTAGGTCCCTGGGTCATAATTCCCATGCTGTCGCTCATTAAGGAAACTTGGAAATAACTTTGACATACCTCAGTTTCCTCCACCATAACATGAAGTTAGTAACCTACTTAGCCCCTAGATCAGTATATTAATGCTCACGGTGATTTCTAGTATATAGTAAGAAAGGTACAGGCGTTTGTTAAATGAACATGCAACCTTATAGAATGAGTTTTCTTTGTTGACTGGGTGTCTTGTAAGTTCATTGACTGAAGCATTTAGATCGTATCTACATAATAAATGATAAGAAAGTCACTGCTTTTTAATCCCAAATATTGATTAATCCCAAACTAATTCCAAATATTTTCACTAAAGTGATATGTTAGCCAGTGTCCAGCACTTTAAATTCTATTTTAACTTCTGAATAGGAAATATTGCAATAACAAAGAGCCTCCTGTTACTAGCAATTCTTTCTACATATGTATTTTTTTAACATTTTGGTAAGGAATAATGATAAAAAGTAATAGGTACAAGCAGAACTTCCACTTTAAATAATTTCTCAATGTATTTTCCTTTCTTCTTTCTCTGGAATTCAGAATGTTCATTTTTCTCCTTAGTTCTTAGGAGAATGAAAGCATTAATAACAGAGAAATCACTCTACTTAATTTGGGGAGGTTGTTCTTTTTTATTAAATACCCATTAAGTTCTATATGAAATGCCCCAAGATAATTAAGTGAGGAATTTTAAGAATCTAGTAACCATTTCAGAATATTTGTGTTCCTAATTCTAGATTATAACGACGTCCAGTGTATGCCAGGCTCCTTAGTATGTAGTTACCAAAAGTGCTGAAATAATCCTAATTAGCAGGTTTGGAATGTGATTAACTCAGTATTTGGCATGGTGGTCAGGGAGTAAAGGACCTACCTGATAGAAGAACTGAGTTCTCAAGATGAACGTACCCTTCTATAGGGGCTGGAGGCCACGAGAGTGCCCCGGACAAGCAGAGCCAGTAACCAGAGAGAACGTGAACACACCTCGTGGTCTCCATCCACCTTCAGCTGTCGGTTACACACAATGTTGGGGGAAAGTGTGGAAGCAACTAATCACAGGATAATGTCGCCTGTGCCTGAGAAACAGAACTTCCTATTTGAGAAGGAAAAAGAAAAGGAAAATGTAATATTCCTTGGGAAAGCAAGAGAAGGCTTCATGCAGAAGACATCCCACAGCATTTGGGGACTTCCTTCTCTTTTGTGATAAAGTAAGAGATAACTCAGAAGAAGCCTTTAATATAGCACGGCAGTCTCTCTGATGATCCCTGCAGAAGCCCTTCCCTTGGTCTCCCTGTGAATACGCTGATGCTGGGAATGCAAGTGCCTTAGTAAAGGAATGTCCTGCATGGATTCTGAGGAAGGAATGCAGGAGCCTTTTGAGAGATACAAATCTAGTTGTTCTTTTCTGTCCGTTTCAAAGTCTGAGAGGGGAAGAAGCAATCAGCTTGAGGAGAGGAATGAGATACGGGGCAGAGCAGAGTGCCGTCCTGTTTATTCATGGGAATGCAGCAGGGTAAGAGGAGAGTTAAGGACAGTCTTCCCTGGGACTTCGGCTTTTCTTGGCAACTTTAGGCAATTTAGTCTCAGGTGTCATCTTTAATCCAGGACATCCAGTGCATCTCCGGTCAGATTCTCTCTGCACCTATTCCTAGTCAAGAAAACCCTTTCAGGGATCTAATTTGGCAAAAGATGTCTCTTGGTGGGTGCCTAACTTTAAATGTGAAACTACTAGTGAAACTGCTGCTTCCATACAGGCAACCCAGAAAATGGCACCAGGTGGGAGACAGGGCGAAGGGTGAAAATGGAAAGGTACAGAAAGCTCGTTCCATTCAAAGACTGCTCTTTATATTCACTTTAAATACTGGTGGCACAGCTGGGCATGGCGGTGGATGCTTGTAGTCCAGCACTCTGGCGGGCCGAGGCAGGAAGATCACTAGTTCAAACTCAACCTCAGCAACTTAGCAACTTTGGAAGACCTTGTCTCAAAATCAAAAAATGAACAAAGGCTGAGAATGTAGCTCAGCATGAAGGCCCTGGGTTCAATTCCCAGTACTGCAAAAACTAAAACCAAACAAACCACTGGCACTAAATCTACAAACACATATTGCAGTCATTTATTTCCCAAACAGATTTACAGCCAGATTTGAAAATAATTGAATTTTACTATAAATAGATAAAAACTCTTGAATGCAGTTGTAGTAAAGAACTCTGCCAGAAGATGAAACAATCATTTATTCAGCTTTAAATTAAACACAGCAAAAGTAGCACAACTCCTCCAGACCAGAAACCAGGAATTGTGAGCTCCCCGTGACCCCGAGCTGCGCCGCCTCAGGTACACAATGATCGGATCAGCTTGCTGCTTCCTGGGTTTAGGTTCACTTCCACCATTATTTAAGTAAAATATTTAGTTAGGAGATAACTTGGGTGGTTGCCAAATTTTTTGTGCTGCAAATCTGGCAGGATTATTATAAATATGAGTTTTCTTAATTCAAGAAAAAGAATCATTGGTATCATTTTTGATCCACTTAATATAGTAACCTAATCTATAAATCTAACTGATTACTAACGATGACTTTAGGGCCTTTGTAGCATTATGATAATAACTTGAATTAAACTATACTAACTCGGGGTCTTAAACTTTTATATAAACAGTTTTGGCATATCTTATCTACTTTAAGACTACAATAGACAACTTAATCCAATTACAACAAGAAATAGTTGGCTGCCTGAAATATTCATTTAAGAATCCAAATCAGGGGCTTGGCACTAAAAATTAGGTATGTGAAGAATCAAGTACTAATATGAGGTTCTAAATATAGAAATTTGTTCACTAATAAGGTCTAAAGCTTGAAAATTAGGCCAGTGTGGTGCTTTACAAGCTAAATAGCTATAGTTAAAACCAAAATTGGGAACTTTGGACAAATATTTAGATGCTGCTGCTTTGAAGTTCAGAAAAGCAGTATGAATAACTACAAATAAATGCCAAATTGATTTTTATTTGGGTTAATTATCAACTTTTTAATATATTTTTCTTTTTATATGTACTATATTTTGAATAATAGTCTTTGAATGGTTATGGAACTTTCTGTTCTAACTTGTAAATACAAAAGTATCAGCTTTTAATTAACTGTATTTTGTTATTTTATAAAGAAAAATTTCTAAACAGGATAAGTGGTAATATTTCTCAGTGAAACCTTATCTACAATAGCATAAAGAAATTAGATATATAGATAACAAGCGATTTTCTCTTGGAAAAAAAATTTATGATTTTATTTTAAAACAGAAATGTTTGTGACTTTAAAATATAAGAAACATTATTTACATTAAGAATCTTCAATCAAAAGAGCAGAGGATAGTATAAGCCAAGTACCATGCATATATACCATGTAATTAATTTATGTAGAACTGAAATTTTAGTCATAAATACCTGGGTTCGAATACTTGAAAGAACTCCATTACTTTCAGGTTATGTATTTTTAAGTATCCTTAATTTCTCTGAACTTCAGTTTCCTCATCTATAAAATGACTTTTAGAAAATGTAAAAAAACAGTGAATGAAAGACCTAAGAGAATTTGGGCATATAAAAGATTCAACCAAGGAGGGATATCTTTTGATTAGTCCTGTACTATTAACCAGTATTAATAGGTCTTCGATAGCAATTTCTTAAAACAATATTTGGGAGTCCTTATGTATGCTGTTATTTAAAATTCATACATAGACAGAATTCGATTTGATCTCTTCTACATTTGTACCGGTCTCCCCTGAGTACCCAGGGCTGTGTCTTACGATCTGGACTTCCGCCCCAGCCCTGCTTCTTTGAGCTGCATGCGACCCTCTTAGAGGGGGACCTGAACGCTTCTGTCCAGTTAATGGGAATCAGAGTTTACAAACAAGCTAGCAATGGTGTTGTTAAGGAGATGTTAGCTGACAAATGCAATTTAAGATGTACTTTTTATTCACTCTGAATAAATCATTTTGCTTTGAAAGTCCTAGATTTAAATGAAATCCAGAATACATTAAATTAAAACCATTCCTGGTTCCATACTGATCTTTCAGCAAAGGACGGAAATGAAGCCAATTTCGAGATTTGTAAAGAGACCATACAATTATTTCAAATAATTGTTGAATGGTGAAAGAACCACCCCAGTGCATCCTGGCCTCTACTAAGTAGACTGGCTTAGGTGCTTATTACACACCACAGTTTCCTGTGTGTGTTAGATGGCCTGAATCAACTACCTTGGATTGCTAACCTTTTCCAGTTGGAACTCAGAGCAATAGGGCAAGGTGCTGTCCATTTTGGAAAGTGAATGTACTGAGCTCAAATCATGAAGGAGTAGTTTGGTGATACGGTGTTTGGGACACAGTAAAGATGACGAATCCTAATCCATTGTATCAGTATGCTTGTGATTCCATTTGTGTTTCTGTGCTTTGTCATTTTAGGTGTTAGTTGTTATGGCATATTTTGGTCACTATGTTATTCTTTGCAAGGGAAGTTTTAAACAGCATATGCTTCTCTGAAAGAGAGAATATTTCCTCTTATGTGGGATTTATTCTTTGACCATTCTTTTTAAGTCAAAATGAGTTAGTGGAGGCCACAAAAGCAAGCCCCAGTTCTTGGTAGGGTTATAATTCCTGAGGGTGCAACTTCCAATTCTGATTAAGGACAATGGCCTAAAAATAAATTAGAACAAAACCTAAAAGGTTACATGGGAATAAATATTTTGAATCTTTAAAAATTACAAGTTTTTTTTTTTACATTGAAAACACAATGTATATTTATAGTGGAAGAAGAAGATTGAGCTGTAAACTAAAATCTGTTTTATTATTTTGTGGCTGTAGACCAATCCCATCATATGATTTAATTTTCACTTTGGTAATTAAACACCCTGTGTAATGAAAGGGTCATGGTCGTTTTGAGAAAAGAGAGTAGGTGATACAAGGGGCATTGCCTTTAGAAGTTTATGAGTCTAAAAGTCAACATAATAAAACATCACAGTCTCAAAGGGAGCCATGTAAATGTGTTAGTATGGTAGTTAAGGATATAAATGACTTTCCTACTTATATAGACTTCTGCACAGCTCTTACATATATCATGCAAATATGTATTTACCGAAGAGACCTTTAAGAATATATCAGACCTGAGAAGTTTGCTTATTTAAGAAATACATTAAATAAATTATCTTGATTCAGAAAATTATATTAGCACTGTCAGAATTAGCCTGTGGTATATTTTTTAAATAGATAGTCTGTACTTCCATGAGGAATGGATTTGGTAGTCTCATAACTTTAAAAATTGAGTCAGATGAAAAACAACACAAACATTCCCTCTTCTAACTTATACCAACAAAATCAAAGCATGTTATATGCATGTATGAAAATATCATAATGAAACCTATCATTTTATACAATTAATATGTGTCAATAATTATAATTAAAACACAAGAATTACACAAACAGTATATATATATATATATACATATATATATACATTTTTTATCATAATGAGTGATTTCTCCCACTAGAAGCAAACCTATTTTGTAAAAGAAATGCTACATTCTATTTTTAAGGCATTGTTAAAGAAAGAAAATCATTTTATTTCATCCATATCCACGATGTGCAACTTGGTATTCTATTTTAAAGCCTTCTAAAATTGTCTCAGCCAATCTCACAATCAGACACCAAAGTCTGTCTAGTCAGTCACCGGCTACCTGTGTCATTTGCCACGTGTCTGAATCACATTCTCATTCTTATTTTAAAGTGAGGTAGAGCATCCAGATCCTCCCTAAACACCATCTTTCCTTTGGTGCTTTAAATAACGGAGATGTAGAGTAGGTTGGAAGAGAAAGTAATGTGCACGTGTAAGTCTATGTAAGTGTTAATTTAATCATATTGACTAGGATGAATGTAATCCATTAATAGCTTTTTGAATGTACATGCAAGAGAGAAAAGAGCTAAAGGGAAAGATTGCATGATGTTTTTAAAAACTCAGATCCATTTAATTCTGAACAAAATCTTGTAGACATGTAAAAATTGCATCAGAACCGCTCCATCCTCCCGTTTCCTCTCCCTTCTTTTCATATAGTCATAAATGACCCAGTTTATGAAAATGTAAGCAGGTATTCTCCTTTCTGGTTTACACTCTTCTTCAGCTAAGAGAAATCACGAATGCATCAGCATAGACAAACTGCTGTAATCAGTAAAGCTCGAAGCTGACACACTTATAGAGTCCTGCTTGCTAAAAATAGGATTTCATCTGTACTGGAATTTTTTTTCCCCTGAACCAGTTTAGCCAAAGCTGTAGTAAACGCCAGCTCTTAGAGTGCGGAATCGGGGAGCACAATGTTTCAGTAGGTGGCGCTTCAACACAGCCCACCTGCTCTTGGGGCGTCGGTGAGACGCGCACCTGAGGTGCATCACAGAGGCTTGGCCCAATTTGCTACACTGCAGCTAGACTGTTGTGCCAGGAAATAACAACGTCAACTGCAGCTAGAATATCTAGTCAGATAAAACTGTTACTGTAGTGCCTGCTAATTGTGTACACACACACACACACGCACACTCGTGCTTACCTACTGAGCTCACTTTCTAAAATTGAAAACCAGAGAAGACAGACCTTAAAAATCAATGCTACTTTAGTAATTTCAATTCCGATTTCATTTTTATTACATTGGGGTTTATACTATATTCGCTGGTATAAGTGTCATTATATTTCCCTTTAAAATTTCTTGCAATATTTTTACACCATTAATCCTGAGTTTAGAAAAATAGATTTCTCTTTCAAATAAGGTTAATACTTGACTAAATGAAAGGATATGTGAAAATGACATTTAAAAAATAATTCAATAAAAGGAACCATCTAAAGCAACGCTGCCTAACATGTTTGTAAATTGATGTATGCCAGGATGAGGAAGTGAACGATGAGGCACGTGTCATTGACAAACAGGAGCAGGGTGTTGGAGAGCGATGTCCTGTAAAGGGACTTGCTGCACCAGGAAGGCCCCCCACGGTCCACTGAACTACAGATATCTGCAAACTTCATCCAAGAGAAGATGAGGAAGAACAGAATACTTTAGCAATAGCTAGCCCAGCTTCGTGGTCAAACGCTCAAGGCTCAGGACTCCATCACAGCTATTTTGACTTGGTGTATTATTTGCTAACGTTTTATTGAAATCTTGTGAGTACACAACAAATAGACTTTGCATTTGAAAATGTTGCAGTATTAGGAAAGTTCTTCCTTTTTTTCATAAATGTTTCGCATTTCAATCTGCTGCATTTGTATAACTGAATTGAAATATACATTTTCAGAACACTAGAAGGAAGAGCAAGGATGTATCACTTAACACACTATATTAATAAGAAAATGGAGTTTTTACATATTGACATTTATAATTGATATAAATTAACTAATCAAATAAAGAAACAAAAGTAAAGGTTTTGTTTCTCCCAGATCTATTGTTTCTTTCTAATTCACAGACGCATTTACAAAATTAACAAAATGATATATTTCAGGCTCTACTCTGTTTCTGAGAACCTTTCAGACAATAAAACATAATAACATAATAAAGTATAGTAACATAATATAATTTTAAAAATAAGCAATGACAAATATTGAACATGATTATTTTCTTCCTTGAAAAGGAGCTAATGGAAAAATAATCCGTGTTAGCTGTGATTTCTTTGTCTATTTTTCTGGAAAGAATTATTATAGGCCTAAAATAAATGAACTCAAATTCAATTGTGAAAATTCCTTTTTTCTCACAACCACAGAATGTATCACTGCTGTAAGTTTGAGTTTCTTTTCCCAAGAAACATACCTTTTCTGTGTGTACATGTTCTTCTATTAGACTTTAATACTCATTCTGTGTATTTTAATATATCTTTCCTATGAGGAAGAAAAAAAAGTCCCTCTAAATTTCACATCTTTTTTATTACAATATATTGACATCCCTTGCTTCATTGACTTTTTATTACAGTCTTGAGGTTAAAAAAAATTCCCAGTGTCAACTCAGCTGTTTGCTGATTCCAAGTGAAGATTTCTGACATTTTCTCTTTGCTTTCAGATTCTGAATATTTTTCACTCCATTTTACTTTCAGTAGACGTCAGATTGAAAATAAATTCGAAAGATTCAGAATTGTTTTTCCTTTTTCCAAAGGTTTTGTGCCCCAAAGTGCCAACATAAAGGATGAGGCTGGATCAGGCCCCCTTGGTCACCGCCACCTCCCTTGCACCCTGGCATCTGGACCACTCCAAGCCGGGCTGCCTGCTGAGCTGAGATTGCGGCTGCCACCCCACACAGGGCCACACCACTCCGGAGCCAGGACCC
>PVJO010035092.1:0-10244 GCA_004026905.1 Hystrix cristata | reverse complement strand
GATAAGCTGTTAGAATATTCCAAACCTGAGAATTGCCTGGACTCTGAGAAATCTCCATTAGTGAGGCAGCACAATAAAGGAACCAAGCCTGATCCCCACTGTGTCTCCAAGCCTGTCAAATGTTACTGCGAGCATTCATACAGGGCTGCCTCTTTGGAGGAAAGCAGCAAGGGAATTGATGTCGGCTACCAGATGGTGATAGCAGCAGACATACACTCTGTTTATGGGGGCTCTGAACACAAAGGGAGCAAGTACATATATTTTCCCAAAGGGCACATAGAATTTTAAGGTATGTGCAATGTAGTTTAAAGCTTCTGTTGCTCAGAGAGAAGTATTTAGATATGCAAGGCTATTGTGTTCAAATTGTGCTACAAAACATTAATAAGTGAGTTCATTAACTCTCCATGAGCATAAAGAAAAGTGTTGACTAAGGTTTTTAGGATGCAGAAAAATATTTTTCTGAAGTTTAAGACTTTGCCTCTTTGGTTTCAACTGTAAGAAAAATGGCATACAATTTAAGAATATGTGAAAGCAAATTTTAAACCCAGCATGTATTTAAAATAGCAGTTATAATTTCTGCACTTGATATCAAGTAAATTACGTGCCTCCTCTTACCATGCCCATAGAGCCCAGTGGGAAGCTCTCCTTCCTTTCACCTGTAAGAAGGTCAGCTACCCAGTCTCTGGCAAGGGTCTCTATGCAGAGCTTTACCTTCTCTTCCCATTGTCCAGTACCCCTGACTGGGCAGCAACAGCTTGAGAGGGACTGTATAGGAGTGGCCCTGTGGGGCACTCAGGTTGGTAGGGAGAGAGAGAGGATTTGCCTCCAAGCTCTGTTTAGAAACCAGGCTCATGTGTTTTTCCTAGATTTTTTTACTCATCTGGGTTTGGATTGGCAGTACAGACTAAGTCAATGGTACCTAGTCTGTGTGAGTGCTTTCTATGGTCTTTTCTTACATTCCCATCACCAGCCAGGAGAATGTAATGACCATGAGGTGGCTCTGATGTTAATTTTGGATGCATATCTATAACAAGAATCAGGACTCATCAGATAAAATCCTGTCTTATCTCTCCAACGTGGTCCTTCACAACTCCCCAAATGATTTCCTTTCTGTTCTCTATACACATACTTGTTTTATGCATGTGATATACTGGGAAGGAAGGCACAAGATTTGAAGTCATAGACTGAGCTTAAATTCTGTGTCTTCTGTTTACACTCTTAGTGACCATGTACAATTTCATTTGTAAAATATTATTTTCTACCTATAAAATTGGGATAGTAATACATTTCTTGCAAAGTTGTGCTGAGCTTTAAGTGAGATAATGGCATCAAGAAGGTATCTGGTAGTTATGTGGTACAGGGCTTGACTCAGAGTTGGCACCTAATAAATACTCATTTTCTTTAACTTCGTCTTTTGTTCTTACCTTCCCAGTAATGATAAACTCAAGTTTAATTTTGACAACTAAGAATCTACTGGGTCAACCTAGACAAATTTCAAACTTAGATACTAAGTAGAACTTTGAAAATCATGTGTGAGAGGGTAAGAGGGTATAGCTCTATGACCACTCAAGTGCATCCTTTAATAGAAGATGGGAAGAGACTTCTGCTACCAGTTAGGATGTAGAAAATGACATGCTTCTAACTGTGAGAGTAGACAAGATAATCTATAAGAACTATAGTGCTTTTTAGCCAGCACAGAGCTGATGAGACAAGGAAACTCAAGCAAAGTAAATGAGAAAAGGTAACTCCTTCTAGGATAGAAGAGACTTACAGCTATCTTCACTATAGGTGGAGGGAAGGGAAAATGAATAATCCACTGTAGACAAGGTAAGAAGAATACTTAATAGCTTGGTATGAGTTAGGGTGATGGATTAGAGTCCTGATGAGCCCTGGGCAGAAAGAGTCTACACCTACTTGGTTCGCTTTCCCAGAGGTCTTTGTTGAATGCAACAGGGTGGATAGTATGCTACAGAACCAAGGCAAGGAGTCTGAGACAGATAGAAATAGTCTCCCCAAGACCTGTGTCATCTTCTCCAAGTTTAATGTGATGGCCACAGAAGACTGCATCCAGAGAAGGGGTGCTAAGGGGTGCTCCTGGACCACTGAAGGCCTGCACTGCGCATCCAGAAGCCGCTCACTAAGAATCAGGAACAGAGCAGATGAATTTAAAGGAGCCACCCCAAATCCTGCAGACTGTCACCAGGTACACTGCAGACACCCAAGGCTCTAAGATGGAAAGGAAATGGAGAGAGAGCTTCTAGAAATGCAAATACCAGAGGGGGTGTCCATGGTGCTGAAAGCACGCAGCTAAGCAGTGACTCTTAAATGTAAGAAATCAAGTAGCCCATTAAATTTCTATGAGAAAATACAGGTAAATATTTTACATTCTTTAAATATGAAAAATTGTTCTAAACTGGCTTAACCCAAAAAGACTCTGAAAACTGGTAGTTTATGTAAAGTTTAAAAACTGATATAACATAGTCATGTTAAACAAATTCAAAACACAGGATCAATTTGCAGCATAGTATGACAAAGATAGAATCTCCTTAATCTATAAAGAGTTCTTGCCTATCAAAGAGAAAGAGATAACATTTCCTTCCTAAAGTGCTGAATATATAGATGACTAGACCCTGTAGAGAAGTAGAAGTCTTACTCTCCATCTCTGAAGTAACTGCTTGGTTCAAAGAGTCAGGGCCTGCTCAATGACTACCAGCTTCTCGAATTTTTTTGTCCCCACCTCCAACTCCCTAAATCAACCAGAAAAAGCCAAATAGGCAACATAAGGTAATTGTATAGGCTGACCTGCTTCTTGTTAGCCTGCTTCTAGTTTTCATAGGTCAACAATTTCTGATCAGGGCACACTTGAAGCCCTCTCCCCCCATTATAAAGTGTTCCTACTCCTCTGCCTGTGTATTTTGTCTTTGACAAACACAAGTGGTGGCGGCTACTTCCCTGGCATTAGCAAGCTCGGAATGAATTGTCTCTTCTTGTTCTTATGTGAGTGACCTTCATTTATATTTACAGTCTTAAACATGTACTTCATACAACTGCAGAGAAAATGGGCAATGAATTTGAATAGATGACTAAACATCAAGGAAGAAAAAGAGAAAGGGGAAGGGGAGGAGGAAGAGGAGAAATCAGAAAGGGTCCAAAGTACTGTATATGAAAATATGTTTGAACTCACCAGTATTCAGACAAATGGAAACTGAATTCACGTATGAAATTAGCAAAGACTTAAGTGAATGATGATGACTTATGGAGAAGATAGGGAACAAGGGTCATTGTTGGTGAGTTTATCTTTTATGTGTATATAGAGAGGAAGATACTTTGGCAACATGAGAAGTTATCTATATATCAAAATGGGGAATTAGCAGGATTGGAAAACAATTTACTACAGAATAACTGTAGTTGTGAAACATGTCTGCATTATATTTATAATCGAGCATCTTTGTAAAGGGTCACATGATTTCCCATTTATCCCTGCTCACCATTCCAGACGTTTTGCTGGATCTTAAGACTTGGCCAGAAGTTTGAGGCTTCTTGCTCCAGGAAAGGAGAAGATGAATAGTGCCTAGAAAAAGGAATCATGGCTCAGCTTTGAGCCTATCAAAGAACAATCATAAAATCAGGGCATTAGGAAGCAAAACTTATAGTTTCCTTAAAAAAATCCTGAAATAGATTTTCATAAATCAGATATCAGTCTTCCAAGCATGAAAGAATGGAAATGATGCGAGAGTAAAAAAGTCTTGCCAGGGCTGGGGTGGAGGCTGGGGAGCTAGGAGAGAGAAGCGGGGAGAAATTCTCATTTGAGTGTAGGTGGGAAGCCCTTGTTCTGGTGTTCTATTAGACCTGTGGGATTTCTTGAGAGAGGTTTGGCAATCCCAGAGCTCAGGGAACTTGCGGCCTTCTTGCCATGTGAGGTTCTGACTAACTGTCTAGCAAATTGTCGTGCGGCTCTTCGGGGAAGGCACAGCAGAAATGCCAGCATGGTGGACTTAGTAGAGTGAAGCTCTGAGACATAGTCTCGTGATTCCCTGCAGTCTGGCCATGGTGTGGAAAAGACACATTTTACTGTGCCCAGTTTGGTGGGGTGAGGTAGAGAATTCATAGCAGGTAGCTGACATTTGAAGCCAGTGGACCTGTGAAGCTGCCACAGGGCGCAGCCCCACGTGTCACCTTAGTGTGGTGCACAGAGGTGTTCCCGCTGAGGTGGTAAGAGTTATACTATTGGATTGTGTCCAGGGCATGGACTTCATGTTCTTTTTTTTAAATTGATTTTTAAATAGTATTTTTTTAAATTTTGTGAAACAATAAATCAAAATTTCTTAACAAAATAATAAGAGTTAATATACTGTGTATCATTATCTTCAAAGTACTTAGGGTAGAAAGCATAGACAAAAAAGATTCTCTCATATGAAGAAGAAACAAACAAAATAGCACAAAACCTTCTTTTGAAGCTCTAAAGTTATCAGCAAATCTATTTTAAGACATACTTTGATCTCTCTAGACTAAGCTATAATGGGATAAGAGTTATCAGTTGCAAGGATTAAGGACACAACAAAGTTCACAGGGAGTTGTGCAAAATTATGAAAGAGAGAACCCAGAAGAGGGTTTAGAATCGATGAGCAAGACCTGCAAATAGTGGGTGGGGATGGCTCAATTTTACGAAGAAGTGGACAGGTGTTATAGGAGTTTTTGGGGCTGGCTGAAAGACAAAGTGTCGACTCGCTCCTATTTTCAGGGTTGATTGGCACCTGACATAGATATTATATCTGGGTCATCTGAGCTACCTTGGGACCTGTCATGAGACAGGGGAGGGGCTGGAGCAATCCCAAATGAGAGCAGGGCATTTCAAGGTTGAGCAAGTCGCCCGCTGTGCAAACTTTCTCCATCATATGAGCTTAAGAACTCAAAGTGGGTGTGTGCATATGAGAAAATAAGAGGCATTTTGTCTTCTTTTATTTTTAAATTATATTTTGAAATCAAAATGTCTGTAGGCAGCAATTGAGCCTGGAGAAAGTGGCCATTGAAACTTTTGTTGAATAGCAGACCTCAAATCTCATTACATGAGTAATGGTCTAACAAAGCCTGCCTGTTCCCTGCCGCCCACTTTAGTTTGCAATAGGGAAATAACCCCTCAGGCACGAAGAGGGCTCTGATGCAAATTCTGTTTTCCTACAGATACTCTATTGTTCTTTTGTCAAATATAGGGCTGAAGACTGCGCTTCGTATTGTAGGAAGCTCATTCGGTTCCTGTGAGCTAGGAAATCAGTGTGGAGAGAGTCGTCATAGACACATAAAAGTGCCTATGTTTTCCTTGACAGTGCCTTTTGGAGTGAAATGTGGATTTAGATACTAAATTGGGATAATATTCCCTTTAAAAATACCAATTATATGAGAGTAGCTTAAATTTGTCCTTATTAGTAGACTATTCTTTTGTGACTAGTAAAGGTTAAGAGTGGGTCAAATATTTTGGCTAGTATCTTTTTCTGAGTCAACTCATTACAACCGTTCGGTAAATGTCAGATGACTTTACTTTTTATGAACAAAAGAAAAGACAATTGAAAGGAAAGGAAAAAAAAGGAAGATGAAAAGAAAGGAAGGGAAAGGAAAGGAAAAAGAAAAGAAATTTGCATTTCTGAGTGTTGTGTTCAAATTACGGCAGTAGCTCCTGGCTTTTCTCCCTTACTTTGTTTCAGACCCCCTGAATCAGCTACCCACAAAAAAAGGCAGAATAATCTTAAAATGCGTGCATCATTTCAGTCCTGCTTCAACCTTCCAATGGCTGCTTATTGCATTCTAAATAAAAGCCAACTTCCCCACCATTGCTTAGCAGACAGTTGAGGTTTGGATCTTGAACATGCTTTGAAGGCCCTGTGGTTAACCCTGGATCTCCGGCCTGCGGTGCTGCTGGGAGGTGGTGGAGCTGTAAGGAGTGGGTCCAGCGGGAGGAAGTTAGGTTTTGAGGTGTGTCCTGAAGGGGATACTGTGAACCAGGCCCCTTTTCTCTCTCCTTTTGCTTCTTGGCTACCATGAGGTAAACAGTGTTCCTCTACCATGTGCTTTCTGTCACCTTGCTGCAGGCCCAGAAGAGGCGGGGTCAAGGAGCCATGGATAGAAAGCCTGAAACAGTGAACCAAAATAAACCCTTTCCTTCTTTTTTTTTAAAAAAAATTTTATTTTATTTTAATGGTACATTTTAGATGTACATAGTGATAACATTCATCATAGGGGATTTGTACCTGTACATGATATCTCTTGTTGCTTCTTTTTTTCCATTCCCCTCCCCTCCCTTCGTTCCCTCCTTTCAAATTTAACTCATGTGTTTGTAATTGTGACAGAAAGCTGTCTAACACATGTGGCCCATCTAATGTGGCCCCTGCTTCTTCATTTGGCTTCAGCCTTACTGATGTCCCTCCTCTTAAGTGAGTGGGACAAATTCACTTCTAGCTTGGGAGACTTGTGCTTGCTGTTCCCTCTCTGGAAACACCTTGCCTTCTGATGTTCATGTGGTCACTTTGTTATTTTTTAATATTTCATTAAGATATAATTAACATATAATCCAATTAAGGTACACAATTTTCTGGTTTATCATTTATTTACAGAATTGGGTGACCATCTCTGTAATCTAATTTTATAATATCCCCCAAAGAAAACTTGTACCCCCAGCAACACTTCCTAGACAATCGCTAAAGTACTGACACTGTAGACTTGATAATATTGAATATTTTTTATGAATGGGATAATAACATACATAACCTCTTTGTGTCTCGTTTCTTTCACTTAACATAATGTTTCTGAGGTTTATCCATGTTGTAGCAGGTCATTACTTCATTCTTTTTTACTGCCCAAGAATAATCCTTTGTATGGGTGTATCAGACCTTGTTTATTCATTTGTCATTTGATAGAGATTTGCGCTCCTTTTACCTTTTGGCTATTACAAAAAAATGTTTCTATGGTCATTAACATCTTTGTGTGACCATACATTTTCCTTGTCGTAGGTAGACAGGAATAGACCTGCTAAGTCAAGTAGTAACTCTATGCTTGGAATTTTGAGCAATTGAAAAATTGTTTTTTAAAGTCACTACAAGCCTTCCCATCAGCAATGTAAAAGGGTTCCAATTTCACTGCATTCATACTAACCCTTGTTAACATATCATTGGCTTAATTTCATTATTCTGGTCTGTGCCCAAGAATAAGGTGGCTCTCTTTGATGACCCAGTGTAGTATAACACCCACAGGCATGATAGTATTGTCTAATTTACTGATTATATAAAAACACTTAACATTATTTGAAATTGTACTGCTTTTATTGTTTTTACTTGTCTAGGCTGTTCGCAATCTGCTCCCAACCATCAGAATGTAAGCTACATGAAAACAAGACCTTGTTTGGGTTGGGGATTTAGCTCAGCAGTAGAGCGCTTGCCTAGCAAGCTCAAGTCCCTGAATTCCATCCCATCAGCACCTCCCAAGAAAACAAGACTTTATCTTGTTTTGTGTTTTTGAGAACCTACAAAAATAGTGTCTGCCATAGACTATGCACCCAATGACTGTATAATTAAATGAATGATGATTGAATAAATCAGTCATCCAAATTAGTAAAACGACAAATAGTTATCAAAGCAAATTGGGAGAAGTTCCTTGAAATGCAGTCATTTGGGACACTCTCCTTCTGATATAGTCTTGCACTTGCGAGTCCTCTTAACTTTCTAATTTAGGGCTAATGGCTCCTCCCTAGTGATCCACTGTCACTCTAGATTCCGGGCCTGATCCTGCTCTTATAAATACAAGAAAGGGAAATTCAAAGAACTGTGGGTCAGTGAGTCAACTAGACATCAGTCACCATCTGTTTCCAGTAAGACTACACCTTGTGCCCTGATTTCTTACTACCTAAGCTTCTCCTGTAAGCAGCTTCCACCTTAGAACCTTGCTCCAAAATCCATGTCCTTTCCCACAGCCCTTCACCCAGATGCTTTGGTGGACTTTTTCTTTTATCCCTACTATGTCAGGGGTCTTTGTTTTTCTGTGTTTTCAATGAATGGTTTCTACTCCAACTCTAGACCTGATGTCTGGATCGCTACAACCCCTTGCTATGACAATTTCTGTTGCCACACTCTACATATATCCTTTCCTATTAGTACTTTTGTACTTGTCATGCAGGAAGTTCTGACTGGCTCATTTTCAGAACTAGTGTGGCTTCTCCTGTTGTAAACTGGAACTCTGGATACTCAGTTTGACTGAGTAATGGCTCAGACAGGGGCAAGTTCTCAGGAGAAAGCCCTCAAAATACCAGATTTGTAGATATGGAATCTATTAGTAACAAGGACTGACAGTATGTATGAGTCAATTTCTTGACATTTTTTCTATTCAAATAATCACTTTGTCTTCTTTTCTACCTACACCTTCTTAATTATTATAGTTTTATGAAAAGTCTTGAGATCAAGGAATTTGAGTCCTTCTCTTTTACTCTTAATTAAAATAGTCTTGGCCATTGTAGTTCCTTGTTTTCCCTTGTAAACTTTAGAAAATGATGGTCAATTTCCTTTAAAACACAACTTGGATATTTTATTATACCCGAATTCATTCATGGGTCAGACCTGGATATATAGCATATTGACATCTTATTAATATTGACTCTTCCAATCTATAAACACAGTATCTCTTTCCACTAATTTAGATCATCTTGGATTAAAAATGACACAATGTTTTATAGTTTTCAGTAAAAAAGTTTCCAGTTAGGTCTTAGATTTATATTTAAGAACTTTAAATTTTTGCTGTAATTTTTTCATTATTCGCCAGTAGTATGTAGAAATACAGTTTTTACACATGCGCCTTGTACTCTTCAATCTTGCTAAACTTATTCTTTTGTAGCTCTTTTTTAGATCCTTTGGTATTTTCTATGTAGACAATAATATCATTTTGCAAACAGAGAGAATTTTATGTTTTTACAATTTGTACAACTTCCATTCGCTTTTCTTGCCTTTTGAACTCTGTAGGATGTCCAGTAAAGTATTGAATAAGAGTGGTGAAAGTAGCTATCCTTGCCTTGTTTCTTCTCTTAAGGAGCCACCATTTAATAATTTTACTATCAATGATGATATTAACTGTAGATTTTTATAGATTTTTTTATCATTTTGGTAGAAGTCCTTCTAATCTCAACTTATGTAGACATTTAGGAAGTAAATTTTATCAAACTTTTCTTCTGAATCTATTGAGATGATTATATGTATTTTTCCTTTAGTCTATTAATATAATGAATTGTATTAATTCATTTAAAAAGTCTACCAGCCTGTCATTATCAAGATAAACACCACTTTATCATGATTTGTTATTCTTTTTATCTAATGAAAACATAGGTTACTAATACATTCAAGAATATTTGCATTTAAATTCATGAAGAGTATGAACTGGTAATTTTTTTTCTTGGAACATTAAAAAAAAAAAACCCAAAAACCTAAAAGATAGACAATAGGAAACAGGAAGGCAGATCTTTTGCAAATGGGAGGACGAGCCAGAGACAGAAGGAGGAGTATATGGAAGGAAATAAAAAGAATTAAGATATGTTAAGTACATGCACCTATCCCCCAAGATGAATATAAACATTATGTACTGCAAATATATACTAATAAGACCAAATCTTTGTAGGTATGTCATAAAATCAATATACAAAATTGAATAGCCTATATCTACACAAAACAAACAAACAAACAAAAATCACCATTTTTTTCTCCCAACCCCTGACTCTCTCAGGAAGAGGTGGAATGTGGTGGGCTCCTTAGATTTCAATTTACTTGATTGTTTTAGGATCTCAGATCTTCCATAGGTTTATAAAAATTACATCTTTTGGGTAGTTTCTCTTCATTGTTAAGAATAACACTCATTCCAACTTTTTAGATGCTAAGACAAGGAGATCTGTTGAAATGTGATCCCAAATGTAGCAATGCGTTTTTTTGTGTTTTTTTTTTAATTTTATTTTAAACCAAGAACATGTATTGGTACATTCTACATACAATGGTCACATTCATTACATTAATTCTGTACCTAGACATGATGTATCTTGGTTCTCCCCCCTCTCCCCCCTCCCCTCTGCACCCTCCCTCCCTATTTACAGCAGGTTCATTCATCATTTTCCATATTTTCCCTTTCCCCTCTTTTTCCCCTGTTGCCTTTCTGCTTTTCCCCTTCTTTCTTTCTAGTACTTCTCTCCTCTGCTCACCATCCTCCTTTTATATAATATCTATTAC
>PVJO010035091.1:0-10310 GCA_004026905.1 Hystrix cristata | reverse complement strand
AGCCTGTATTTGTCTTCCGGGGCTGTGATAACAAAGTACTACAGACTAGATAGAATGAACAACAGGAATTTATTTTCTCACAGCTCTGCAGGCTGATGAGCCCAGCATCAGGGTGTCAGTATCAGGTTTGTTTCTCCCCAGGCCTCTCTCCTTAGCTTGTAGTTGAGCACTGTCTTGCTGTGTCCTCCTATCATCTTTTCTCGGCATGCAAATGTCTCTTTATCCAGATTTCTTCTTCTTAATAAAAGTTAAACCAAAACTCTTGAGTTGGAGATCTCCAAAAGAAAAGGGTTTCTTGTACCACTACAGACGCCGCCAGGAAGTAGAGACCATTTGTGACGCATTTCCTTAGCCCCCCGCACAAGGCCAGGCAGCAGCTGGAAAACTGTTCTTGGGACCCAGCCAAGAGCGCGTGCTAACAGTGAAAAGTGGGAGCCAGAAGGCAGGAGTTGTGATGAACCTACCTGGGCACAGGTGAGAGGCTCAGGACTGCCCGGAGCAGGAAAGCTTTGGGATGTGGGGAGTCCAGAAGAAGTTAGTGTTGCTCTCGGCCTGGGTGGGGTCAAGAGTAGGATACAGCGACACCTGGGGAGTCATAGTGGGATTGGGGTTACAGTTTTCATGTCCATGTAAGAGCGTGAAAACCCTGTTATTCTTTTCGGCCTGTAGCTTGTTAACAGATTAACTAACCCCATTCCTCACTCCTCCCTCTACCCTCCGGACCTCTGTAATTAATTTAGGACATTTGGGATCTTCTCTTATTATGAAGGCAGCAGACATATGGTGCTTGGGCCCCGCCCTAGGGATGACTCTAATTCCCCTACCTTTAGAGGACTGATCTCCGAATACAGTCAGGTAGACTGCAGCCCAGCCACAGACCTCGTTTGATCCCAGTTCGCTATTAGCCCCCAGTACGGTCCCATTCCGAGGTCCTGCGGCTTAGGATTTCAACATGTAGAGAAGATGATGCAGCCCATAACACAGCCTGCATATTGGAGGTTAATAAATAACAATTGAAGAAAACTGAAAACTACTCAACAACTTAGGAATATTTGCCTAGTATTCTTGTGCTGTCTGGAAACATAATCATCACTTAGCCTAAAATACCCCCCACAATTCTAATTGACCAAACCAAATCAATGACATTTTGCTATATAAGTAGTTATTTAGCACAAATAATTTTATGGTTAAGTAGATCATGATAATTTCATGTACTCTCTTCACTACTCTCTTGACAGGGTTATTTAAAGTAAGGTCACACTTCCAATAAACTATGAGATCATCTGTGTTCCCTAAAGAAATAGCTAGTGAGTAATCTGACCTAGTTTATGAACTGCAGTTATTGATTTTAGGCTTCTCCTTCCGTAAGACAGTGATTTTCAAAATCCATCATGCATCAGTGTCACCTGGAGTACTTATCAAAACTCCGGTTTCTGGGCCCCATCACCCTATCTTCTGATTCCATATGGGTACAGCAAAGTCCAGGAAATTGCATATCTAACAAGTTAAACAAGAGTTCGCCAGAGAATATATTGTTTTAGGAAATTGGCCTATGCGGTTTCAGTGACTAGCAAGTCCAAACTGTACAGTCTGACATGCAAAGACTGCCTTGGCAGAATTTCTTCTTGGTGTGCAAAGGCTGGTCTTTTGTTCTACGTAAGCCTTCCGCTGACTGGATGAGGCCGATGTTAGGGAGAGCAATCTGCTTAACTCAGCGTTTGCTGGTTGAAATGTTAATCTTATCCTCAAAACAACCTCACATAGAAGTACTCACAATACCCACAACAGTATCTAAATACATAGCTGAGCAGCATGCTAGCCAAGCAAGTTGACACATAAAATAACCATCAGTAATGTTGATGCTATTAGTGTGAGCACTTGTGAGAATAAGACCAATCATCTGAGGCAAATGGGTGTTGGCAAGTCCACTGCTGTGATCATTACTCCAACCCAAACCTGTACTAAGAAGCACTTCTCTGAAACGTAGGCTTTTCTGCGGGCCCCAAACACTGATGTGAAAGTCATCTAGGCTACCTGTAGAGGCTACAGTCTGCATTACGGGACATACTTCTGTTGTACCTACTAAATTTCCATAAGAATGTTTTCTTCTTATAACATTTTTATATAGAGAACAAAAACGACTGGTATTGTTTCTCAAAGAATATAATCTTCCACTGTGACTCACTGCTTTCAAAAATAGAGGCAGAGAAGCCAGGCATGGTGGTACATGCCTGTAATCCCAGCACTCGGGAGGCTGAGGCAGGAGAAATGCCATGAGTTCAAGGCCAGCCTGGGTTATACAGTGAGTTTAAAACCAGCCTGAACTATATGGTGACACCTGTCTCAAAAAAAAAAGAGAGAGAGAGAGGTCAAGGTAGAAATTCTAACATTCTTTGAAAAATAAGTGATTTATTTTACTTCATCAGTTGATTGGTTTGTTAATGGAAAGCAACTAGGTAATGAATAGTTTTTTTTGCAGATAATGACTTTCCCTTTACAGCCATAGTGATCTGTTTTCATATACAATGCTGAGTCTCCTTAAAACTAGAGCCCTTGTAAGAAATAATACCCTAAATGAGTTCATTTGCACCCTATTTTCTTTTATTTCAGAATTAACATCTTTTCAGAAAGCATTACTTCAGCACTTGCACCTGAACAAAATGAAGATAGTTTTGAAGACAGCATTTTATCATTAGATGAAATGAAATGGGCAGGTACCAGTGAAAGTGAACTTCGAGTGAGACACTCTAGCAACTCATCTTCAGGTAGGACCAGCTCATCTTCATCGTTATTTCATTCAAAATTAAGAAAATGTTTTCTAAGCCTTGAAGAGCATCCAGAAAATGAATATGACACAATACAGTTTCCCTCTAAAGAATTACGTTCATTAATGAAAAGTAACAAAAAGAGAAATTCAAGATTTTCTTCTGATCTTAATTTTTTAAAAATCTCTGAATTCACTGTGGCAAATGGGTATCTTGATGTGACACCATGCCCCTCTGCCCACCTATTACTTCCTCAAGTCCAAGTTAGACTTCTGGAAGAAAATGTGAAAAATCAAATTCTTTTAAAACCTAAAGCTGTGTTAAAGAATGAAGCTACTAATCTGTGCTCCAGGTCTCAAGAGTCCCTGGTTCAGAATCGACATTCTGTTGGAAGGGTTACTTCCCCCCAAGCACGAGATTCTTTTCCAGGACAAAATGCTAATCAGAATGAAGGGTTTTATGAAGCACAATCTATTAGTCAAGCTCAACAATTTATTCAAAACCAAAGACCAGCCAACAGGCAGCCTGATACCACGATGAGCACATCATTTTCCATCGGCACAGAAGACTCTGTCCATGCCCAGGACGTGGATAGGAGACAACAATTCTTCAAAGCCCCAGTTACTATTGAGATGAAAAATGCAATCAAGGGCCTGGAATCTGATGAACACTTACATGGAGCCCAATATTCTGCTAAATCTGAATATTCAAGCAAGATTAGATATTCAAGTAAGAGACAAAAGAGTGTTTGTAAGAATGCTGGATTAGTTATAAGTTCAAGTTTAGTTGCTGAAGATGTGTCACAACGAATCAGTTCATCAAATTTAAACCAGCATTCTGTATGTAGCTTGATGCTTCTTTCACCTACCATTAAAGGGCTGAACATCAGAAGAAAAACACCAGATGGTAAAAGCAAACTCAGGCATAAAGTTCCACCTCTAAAAGCAAAGAAGACAACATGTTCTTGGGTATTTAGAATCACAGTCCATCACACTTCAAAAAACAGGAATGAGTTAGGATTCAAGAACAACACTGAAAAGAAAGGATTACATCAAAGGAAAGGTACAGCAGATACAGCGTTGCATCTTATTTCTGTCTCCAAGCTTATAACTCCCTACATGAAGAAGCATTTCAGAAAAAAACTCTTGAAAGTCATACCAACCTTAATAAAATGTGGATATTTTTTGCCGAAGCAAAATACATCACCAGATACAGAGAAAATCAATTTTTCAGGTTCTACTGAGCAAGGAATCTCAGGCGTTATTAAAAGTGTAAAAGAGTATGACAAAGAAAATAAAGGTTCAAACAACATCTCACCAAATGTGTTATATCAGCTACAGCCATTTTTCATGGTCAACACTGAGGAGCTAAAGGCACCTTGTTTATTATTAGAAACAAGGTGGAAAAGCAAAGAGCCTCCTAAAGACCCAAGTGAGCTGACATTTCGTCTGCTTGTTCCAAAGCATGAGATGCCTTCAGAAGTTACATCAGAACCTATGCAGAAACTTGTGTCATCCCCCCAAATGAAACCAAACAAAAGAATGGAAATACAGAAGGACCTACAGAGTGCAGAGAATTCCTACCCACAACTCTCAAAGGACAAGGAGATACTGGCTAGTGCATCTCACAGGCCAAGGTGCTCTCCAATTATGAAGGGAAGGAAGGCATCAATGTCAAAGGTATTTAATATTCCACGGTGTGGTGGTCACAAAAATCTACCACCAAAGACCCTGAAATCACAGACTATTGAATTTTTAATATGCTCTGGGATCCTATCTGATAGGTTTCATAATAAGGTAATGGAGGATGCAACAGTGGAGAAAAAGAAAGGATTAGTACAAGAATTACCAGAAATAAGCCTAGAATCTTTCACTTTCTCTAAACTTGTTTCACCTGTATCTGAAAGAGACAGACACATACTAACATGCATGCACAAGACACAGAAAATGAGTCCCAAACATGTAACTTTGAAGGCAAAGAAAGCAAAGACATTTAATATTGCAGGATGTGAAACAATAAGCCATAGAAGGCAATTAAGGTGCTCCTCCAAAACCAAGATGAAACGAGGTAGACCTACGGCAGATATATTCCTAAAGGCCATCTCATTGCCCATAATGGTGTCCTTTGACACGAAAGTGTGTAACAGAATAATAATGACAGATCTGCTACAGAAAACAAGATCTAATCATGACCCACGACAGCAAGAGGAATCAGCACATGAAGAGAGAGCCTGGCGTGCACACTCCACTGATGATGGCACTAAGGATGTGACACATCTAGGTGGAAGGGCAGGTCCACTGACTTCCCAACTCTTCAGTTTCAAAGCTCATGAAATGAAGGAGCCTCACCTCATGAAATCAGATCTAGAACTGAAAATTTCAGCAACCAGCAAAATTCCAGAAGTGCTTACTATGGCTCAGGAGCTGCAGCAACAGACATGTGCTACCCAAAGTGGATTAAATTCTATTCTGAATTCATCTCCATTTGAGAAGCTGCAGAAAAGAACAGCATCACAGAAAGGCTTCCAAGATGGTGGTATCTCCTCTCTAAGTCCCAGTGCAAAGCCATGGGGAACAAAGCGATCAAATTTAACCAATATTCCATTAAAATCAGGTGGACAGAAAGTGAACTTTTCAAAAAAATTAAGGGCAAAGCAGTTGAATATTTATAAACAGAAAAAAGAAATTATTTTGAAATCTGTATTTTTTTGTATAATTCATCAGCTTAGTGTTGAAATTCTAAAGAAACAAGTCTCATCACTAGCAATCTTAAATTCAAAGAATTCAATCACTATGGTAGAGAAATCATCAAAAAAAGTTAGTAGTGTAGGAGACCAACCTATGAGTACAAACAGGATTAATCTGCAAATTGGAGGAAGAAAAGAACATCGACAAGAAAGTATGTGCATGACTTTTCCAAAATCTGCTACTTACTCTCTGATGGATACATGTCAGATTACACCTTCATTGGTAAAGAAAGCAGTGAAGGCAGTAGATAGTTCAGGACATCACACTTCAAATAAAGAGAAAGGGGAACAGCAAGAAATATGTTCATATAAAGGTCTTCCAAAGCCCGCATCTCACTCCAAAACAGATCTACTCCAGATTAATATGCCAATGCAACGAGTAAAATTAGGTGCTGGAAACACTACACATTGGGACTGTTCCATTCCACAGACTAGAGTAGCATTAAAACAAGTGGATGTTATAGATGGATATACTCAAAACATTAAAAAAGGAAATGAATCACAGCATCTGTCAATTTCCTATGAGGATTTTGAGGAACAGATATCTTACCCCCAGAATTATCTGCATCACCAGCCATATTTAATGGCTCAGACAAAGCAGGCATTATCTGCAGTAGGCACAGTGTCGAGTGGGACAAAAGCATTAGACTTGTCACCTAAGGATCATCTGAGAACTGTACATCAACATGGACAGGAATGGAGTGCGCCCCCAGTTACCCTAAGGGAACCGAGAAAACAAAATGCAATGCTGCCTTTAGAATCATCCAGTAAAACTATAAAGTATGAGAATCTTTTAGCATCTGATGGGCCACAGGTTATTGAGGCTCTATCAAATGGTAGCTCACCCAAGCTAAGAGTTGGAAAGAATGTGGAACCACATAGTGAACAAAAAGAAGCGTATCTACTTAGGATATTTTTACGTTCTCTTTCTAGATTTATATCTCTTTTGCATGAAGGTGAAAGACAGAAGAGAAGCATGAAACAAAGAGCTATGAAAGACAAAATAGGCCCTCCAAGAAGTGCTCTAACACGGAAGAATATAGTCAGTGCCACTGACTGTGATAACCCAGTCAACAGGGTTGGATGGCAGTGGGACGTAAAAGAGAAAATGACAACTATGAAACATAGAAAGCGTGAACCAGGTTTGGTTATGACAAAAGTATATGAGTCCATCCCTTCTTTACCTCACTTCAGCCTGGATAAAGAGAAAATTGATGGGGTTTTCTCAAATAATGTAAAAAGAACAATACAATGTATATCACACGAAGAAAAGGACAGAGCAAAACCATTGGAAATGAGAGGAATAATGGGCCGGAACATGACTCTGAAGGTAGAAAAACCCTCACTGTCACATGTACTCAGTGGAAAGGAACTGCCTTTGCTGTTGCCCAGTATAAAACAAGACAGCAAGGTGCACGAAGGTAAAGGTAAATCAGAGGTGAAGCAGACCAACTCTTACACTTCCTTATCATATCTATCACATCTTAATTTGCATTCAGGAACAGAAGTGGGAAAAGACAAGCCAAGAGTACTAAGGAGCTGCCCTCTGCAGCAAAAGCTCCAGGCATCATTAAATATCAAAAGAATACCCTTTGCAGAGTCAGCTCATCGAGACAGTTTGCAGAATGCAATGGAATCAAAACGTTTGCTGCAAAAGAAGGAGAAAGATGAAGAAAATATAGCAGATGTAAAAGATGTAATGGACCTCACATGTATCTCCCTGAAGGGGAAGAGTTTTCCATTTAGACAAACACTGCGTGGAAATAAACCGGAGCAGGGTAATAAAAAGCAAGAGATCATGAAGAAGAAAGACGAAAGTAATCCAGGTGTAGTTCGGAACAAATCTCGGGATTGCATGCTTCCTTTGCCACACGTGGAATGGGATCCAGGTGTAGCTCAGAACAAATCTCGGGATTGCATCCTTCCTTCGCCTCATGTGGAATGGGATCCAGGTGTAGTTCGGAACAAATCTCGGGATTGCATCCTTCCTTCGCCTCATGTGGAATGGGATCCAGGTGTAGTTCGGAACAAATCTCGGGATTGCATGCTTCCTTTGCCACACGTGGAATGGGATCCAGGTGTAGTTCGGAACAAATCTCGGGATTGCATGCTTCCTTCGCCACACGTGGAATGGGATCCAGGTGTAGTTCGGAACAAATCTCGGGATCGCATCCTTCCTTCGCCACACGTGGAATGGGATCCCAGAATGAAAGAGGTGTACATGCAGGGAGTGACACAGTTCTGTCTTCCGTCACTGACACTCCAGGAACTGTTGGAGGCAACATGCCAGGAGCCAACTGATGATATTTTAAGCAGTATAAAAAGAGCAAAATACACACCACAGAAAGACAGAATGCAAACAGATTCTGAAGAAATAGCACCTTCCAAAAGAAAAAATGGAGAGGACACTGTGCAAATAAAGGCAAGCTCTTCTTTTTTGCAACCAAAGCCCCAGGAGTCAGTAGAGATGGGAAAAATAGCATATAAAAGGTTTGTTTCTGATGCTGTCTCATACAGGGTAAAAAATACCATAAAGCATATGATGCAGGAAGAACAGGAGAGTGAAAAAATGGAAAATACTCTAACTTTAAAGAAAAATACATCAATTTTACAGAAAATTCCATTAGATATCAAAAAACAAGAGGAAAAATTACAAACGATTAAAGATGAACCAACTGTGGCCAGTACCAGCACTTGTGTGCCCTCTCCTTCTTATTTAAAATTGGATACAAGGATAAAAAAAGCACACTATATAATGGAAGTGACAAGACGTTCTCTTCTAGAACTATTAAAGCAGAAATCATCAGATGCAGTGAGAAAAGTGAGTAAACAACAGTCCATTGAGGGAAATACCACAATGGGAACACAAAAAGTAAAAGAATATATGCCACAGAAAGAAGAGAATAAAGTAAAAACATTAGCCAAGAAAGATATACTACATCTGGACAAAGATTTTGAAGAAAATAAGACATTTTCACAGGGCTTAATATCGACTCCTAAAGGGATTGGGAAAATAGATCTACCAAGTAATGAGAACGAAGAAACAGCCAGAGAAAGCAAAAGGCAAGAGAAATGGGATCACAATGGCAAAAACCAAGGGAAAATGGATACGCAAGGAAAAGAGAAAGGAAAACTGGACAGAGAAACTAAAGAACACAGGAAAATGGATCCAGAAGGCCAGAAACAAGAGAAAATTGATGGAGAAGGTAAAGAACAAGCGAAAGTGGGTCAAAAAAGTAAAGAGCAAGAGAAAATAGATGTAGATGATAAAGAGCAAGGAAAGTGGGATCAAGAAGGTGAAGACTGTGGGACAGCAGATAGAGATAGTAGAAAGCAAGGGGATATGGAAGAGGGCACAGCACATGATTTTGAAAAGAGTGTAATGCAACCCAAATGGACACCTGGGAAGGCAAAGAAATCACCCCTTCCCTGTATTCCCAAAACAAAGGAACTGCTAATGAAAATCAAAGAGCAAAACAACCAGAGGCAGGAAGGTGGTAGGAAAACATTTGCGCATCTGAGAAAAACCCATCATGTTTTTACTTCAGTTATCTCTAAACTAGAGACAATAGAAGAAGAAGATGAAGATGAAGGAGGAAGAGGGGGGTCAGGAGAAGGAGGAGACAAAGTAGGAGAAGAAAGAGGAGGAGGAGAATTGAACGGAGAAGAGGAGGAAGAAGGAGAAGAAAGAGAAAGAAGAGGAGAGAGAGGAGAAAAAGAGAAAGAAGAAGAAGAGGAAGGAGGAGAAGAAGGGGCAGAAGAGGAGGATGGAGAAGAAGGAGAAGAAAGAGAACGGGAGGATGGAGACGAAGAAGGGGAAGAAGGAGGAGAGAGAGAAAGAGAAGAAGAGGAGGAGTACAGAGGAGGAAGAGGAAGAAGAAGAGAACCAGGAATGATAAAAAGCTCCCTGCCGCATTCTGCCCTCCAGGAATCACTGTCTTCAGCATATTCAGAGTCCCTAGCTGGCCATGTGTGGAACAGAAAACAATATTTACCACAGAAAGAAGATGGAGTACAAACCTCGGGCGCAGATGGCTTGATGCACCCTATTGGCGCACTTAGCAAGGCAAAGCCGTCAGAACCTCCTTATATGCTCACGACCAAGGAGCACAGTACTCTGTGCAAGAGAAAAGAATCACAGTGGAGCAGTGAGGGAAAAGCAGGACAGAAGCGAGAAAGAACAAGAAACTCGAATGGGGTTCTGGCAGAAACATACCCTTCCACACCTGCTCTCCATCACCGCAGATTCTCTCCTCCAGAGGCAAAGCTTCCGGTGCCCTCAGACGCGGGGCAACTCGGACGTGAAGGTGCAGATGAAGGCATTAGCTCACACAGTGTGATATCAAGTGCAAGCCAGCACCGGCTGTCTGAAGAGGCCAAGGACAGGGTAAGAAGAGAAGCCACAGGAGACAGAATGCTCCCCCAAAGAACAGCGCCGAGAGTGGCACATCGCCCCTACTTCAGGACAAAGACACTGCTCGTGAATATTAAAGAGCCCGGGAAAGGCCCGCAGCAAGGGAGAAGTGAACCAGAAATGGTTCCGAGGAAAACTGCGCTCTTACCTTCTCAGCCACCTTCCCTGAACAGGGACAATGGAGAGAGTGAAAAGGAAGCCACAGGAAGGACACAATTCTGTGTCCAACCGTTACACAGTCAACGTGAATCAGATTCAGATGAAAAACCACGTACCAAGTTAAGCAACAGAAAAGAACCAACACAATCTATAACAGAGGAAGAAGAAAAGGATGGACTCGCAATGGGTAGGAAAGACCAAATGCTCACCACACCTGTGGACCCAA